>JAXIVJ010009631.1:0-45000 GCA_036785665.1 Chirona hameri | reverse complement strand
GGCAATGACCTGGTCCTTTGTGAATTTCTGCGCACACCACTGCCGCCAGCATATGTGTGTGCGCCCCTATGCCAACAAGGGCCCAAGCTCATGTGCGCCCCTCTTCCAAAATGTGGCACCCCTTCATAACAGGTACGATAGCGGCAAGATGACTTCCGAGTGGGCATAAAGCGCTATGAGGGCGGCAAAATGCCTTCCTAGGACGGCAAGATGTCTTCCGAGGGCGTCATGATGCCTTCTTAGGGCGGCATAATACGTTCTGAAGAAGGCAGAATGCCTTCCGAGGGCGGCATGATGCCTTCCAAGGGCGGCATAATGCGCTCTGAGGGCGGCAAAATGCTTTCCGAGGGCGGCAAGATGTCTTCCGAGGGCGGCATGATGCCTTCCGAGGGCGGCAGATGTCTTACGAGGCCTTCCTAGGGCGGCATTACGTCTTCTGAGGGCAGTATGATGCGCTCTGGGGGCGGCAAGATGCCTTCCAACTTCCAAGGACGGCATGGTGCCTTTCGATGGCGGCAAGATGTCTTCCGAGGGCGTCATGATGCCTTCCGAGGGCGGCAGATGTCTTCCGAGGCCTTCCTAGGGCGGCATTACGTCTTCTGAGGGCAGTATGATGCGCTCTGGGGGCGGCAAGATGCCTTCCAACTTCCAAGGACGGCATGGTGCCTTTCGATGTCGGCAAGATGTCTTCCGAGGGCGTCATGATGCCTTCCGAGGGCGGCAGATGTCTTCCGAGGCCTTCCTAGGGCGGCATTACGTCTTCTGAGGGCGGTATGATGCGCTCTGGGGGCGGCAAGATGCCTTCCAACTTCCAAGGACGGCATGGTGCCTTTTGAAGGCGGCAAGATGTCTTCCGAGGGCGGCATGATGCCTTCCGAGGGCGACGAGATACCTTCCGGGGGCGGCATAATGCGCTATGACTGTGCAGTCGGCGCCCCTGCATGCCTCGCAGGGGGGGGGGGGGGGAGAGGGGTTGCGAGTGCAGGTGTCGCCCCTTGAGTCGTGCATCCCTTTGTATCGGACATGAGGCCCCTTTTGGACTGGAGATGACGATCCCAACAGCTGTATCCCCCCCCCGAAATGTGCTTTCTGGTTGTGCACCTGGGCCGATCCCTTTGATTATTCACCACTGTACCTGTCATGATGCACCAAAGCGATCGGTACCATTATTATGTCTGTGCGATTTAACCTTTGCAAGTTATTGGCTGATGTTTTCTTTCCTTCCTTGATAAGGTTTCCTTTAATTATTTTCTTCATTGTTAATTTTATTTACTACCTATACCTTCAGTGCTGTGAATATGTGGAGTGAAACGCATCGAGTGGTAGTCGATATGGTCCGTTAAACTAGTCGCTCATTAGTCAGGAATATGTCCCATGTTGATGTGCAATGCGCAGTCCTTGCATGAGCGTGCCGCTGTGCGGGTGAACGTTTGAAGTTGTCAAAGCTGTATCTTTTCCCGATTTAAAACCAACACAAAATTGAACTGCCCGCTGCGTAACGTCGACATTTATATTTGACATTTATGTCTTGATTCGTAGATAGGCATGATTCACCACCGTTGACCGGGCATTGCAAATGTCTTCCCATCAGCAATAACGCTGTTTCGCGACGCTTTGAAAAATGGCTGGCATAAAACCCATCCTCCCAATATGGAAGGATTGGTGTTAAATTCAGTTCCATTCCTCTTTTTATGTGAAATAGGGACCGGAAAATTAAGCAAGTGAAATCCAGGAAATTCATGGGATTTGCGCCCCCCTAGGCAGGGGCGCCCTCTCCTCTGGGTATGGCGCTCCCCTGGCAGTGGACCCCACCCCCCCCCCCCCCACACACTTTTTAGAAGGTAGCGACGCCTCTGGCACAGACACATGCTAAAGATTCAGCCATGACCCCTGACCTGCAGCCATGGGTGGCCGGTCGAGCGAGTACCGGGAGCTGAACCTCGCAGTTAGATCGACCGTGCGCTGCGACAGCTGGGTCAAGAGCGCAAGCGCAAGGCCAGCAGGCGGAGCACATAACGATACTGCGTTGGAATGCAGCCTTGACTCTTGTATTGTTGTATGCATTGGGTTATCTTAGTGCATAGCACTCCTTTCCTGAACTGCATCCTTGTATTAAATCGAAAACGATCCTCATTGAGTTGGTTTCTATAGGAAACAGCATAGTGCATACCTGAGATGCACTACTTGTTTGGAAGCGGATAGCGACTAAATTCAAGTCCTGCCTCATATGAGACGATCAACGTCATTAGGAGAACCGGGCATTTCCGACGCTCCACTGACCAATTTGCACCGCCTCGGCTGAGGCCTAACGCGGATGACACCTACTCAATGGGCTGTGCTCTGGTGTCTATATGATGAATAATACCTGTCCGGTGCTCGGGTGCATGCCTATGAGATAAACAGCGGGTGCGCCGCGGCCGGGAATCACCGTCGGATACCGGGGCCGCCCAGCGTGAACAGACGCTGACCCCAGCCGAGTCACGGACTCCGTCTGTGTCCGGGACACACCTCAGACGTGTCCGGGACACACCTCAGACGTGTCCGGGACACACAAGACGTGTCCAGTACACATACAAGACATGTCCGGGACACATACAAGACATGTCCGGGACACACACCAGACATATCCGGGACACACACAAGACATGTCCGGCACACACACAAGACATGTCCGGGACACACACCAGGCATGTCCGGGACACACACAAGACATGTCCGGGACACACACAAGACATGTCCGGGACACACACCAGACGTGTCCGGGACACACACAAGACATGTCCGGGACACACACAAGACATGTCCGGGACACACACCAGACATGTCCGGGACACACACAAGACATGTCCGGGACACACACAAGACATGTCCGGGACACACACCAGACATGTCCGGGACACACACAAGACATGTCCGGGACACACACAAGACATGTCCGGGACACACACCAGACGTGTCCGGGACACACACAAGACATGTCCGGGACACACACAAGACATGTCCGGGACACACACCAGACGTGTCCGGGACACACACAAGACATGTCCGGGACACACACCAGACGTGTCCGGGGCACACACAAGACATGTCCGGGACACACACAAGACATGTCCGGGACACACACAATACATGTCCGGGACACACACAATACATGTCCGGGACACACACAAGACATGTCCGGGACACACACAAGACATGTCCGGGACACACACAAGACATGTCCGGGACACACACAAGACATGTCCGGGACACACACACAATACATGTCCGGGACACACACAAGACATGTCCGGGACACACACAAGACATGTCCGGGACACACACAAGACATGTCCGGGACATACACAAGACGTGTCCGGGACACACACAAGACATGTCCGGGACACACACAAGACATGTCCGGGACACACACAAGACATGTCCGGGACACACACAAGACATGTCCGGGACACACACAAGACATGTCCGGGACATACACAAGACGTGTCCGGGACACACACAAGACATGTCCGGGACACACACAAGACATGTCCGGGACACACACAAGACGTGTCCGGGACACACACAAGACATGTCCGGGACACACACAAGACATGTCCGGGACACACACAAGACGTGTCCGGGACACACACAAGACGTGTCCGGGACACACACAAGACATGCCCGGGACATACACAAGACATGTCCGGGACACACAAAAGACATGTCCGGGACACACACAATACATGTCCGGGACACACACAAGACATGTCCGGGACACACACAAGACATGTCCGGGACATACACAAGACGTGTCCGGGACACACACAAGACGTGTCCGGGACACACATCAGACGTGTCCGAGACACACACCAGACGTGTCCAGGACACACCAGACGTGTCCGGGACACACACAAGACATGCCCGGGACATACACAAGACATGTCCGGGACACACACAATACATGTCCGGGACACACACAATACATGTCCGGGACACACACAAGACATGTCCGGGACACACACAAGACATGTCCGGGACACACACAAGACATGTCCGGGACACACACAAGACATATCCGGGACACACACAAGACATGTCCGGGACACACACAAGACATGTCCGGGACACATACAAGACATGTCCGGGACACACACAAGACGTGTCCGGGACATACATAATACATGTCCGGGACACCCACAAGACATGTCCGGGACACACACAAGACATGTCCGGGACACACATCAGACGTGTCCGAGACACACACAAGACATGTCCGATACACACACACACAATACATGTCCGGGACACACACAAGACATGTCCGAGACATACACAAGACATGTCCGGGACATACACAAGACAGGTCCGGGACACACACAAGACATGTCCGATATACACACAAGACATGTCCGGGACACACACAATACATGTCCGGGACATACCAGACGTGTCCAGGACACACCAGACATGTCCGGGACATACACAAGACATGTCCGGGACACATACAAGACATGTCCGATATACACACAAGACATGTCCGGGACACACACAAGACATGTCCGGGACACACCAGACGTGCCCGGGACACACACAATACATGTCCGGGACACACACAATACATGTCCGGGACATACCAGACGTGTCCGGGACACACCAGACATGTCCGGGACATACACAAGACATGTCCGGGACACATACAAGACATGTCCGATATACACACAAGACATGTCCGGGACACACACAAGACATGTCCGGGACACACCAGACGTGCCCGGGACACACACAATACATGTCCGGGACACACACAATACATGTCCGGGACATACCAGACATGTCCGGGACACACACAAGACATGTCCGGGACACACACAAGACATGTCCGGGACACACACAAGACATGTCCGGGACACACACAAGACATGTCCGGGACACACACAAGACATGTCCGATACACACACAAGACATGTCCGGGACACACACAAGACATGTCCGGGACATACACAAGACATGTCCGGGACACACACAAGACATGTCCGGGACACACACAAGACATGTCCGGGACACACACAAGACATGTCCGGGACACACACAAGACGTGTCCGGGACACACACAAGACATGTCCGTGGCACACACAAGACATGTCCGGGACACACACAAGACATGTCCGGGACACACACAAGACATGTCCGGGACACACACAAGACGTGTCCGGGACACACACAAGACATGTCCGGGACACACACAAGCCATGTCCGGGACATACACAAGACATGTCCGGGACACATACAAGACATGTCCGGGACACACACAAGACGTGTCCGGGACACACACAATACATGTCCGGGACACACATCAGACGTGTCCGGGACACACATCAGACGTGTCCGAGACACACACAAGACATGTCCGAGACACACACAAGACATGTCTGGGACACACACAAGACATGTCCGGGACACACACAAGACATGTCCGGGGCACACACTAGACGTGTCCGGGACATACACAAGACATGTCCGGGACACATACAAGACATGTCCGATATACACACAAGACATGTCCGGGACACACACAAGACATGTCCGGGACACACACACAAGACGTGTCCGGGACACACACAAGACATGTCCGGGACACACACAAGACATGTCCGGGACACACACCAGACGTGTCCGGGACACACACACAAGACATGTCCGGGACACACACAAGACATGTCCGGGACACACACCAGACGTGTCCGGGACACACACAAGACATGTCCGGGACACACACCAGACGTGTCCGGGGCACACACAAGACATATCCGGGACACACACAAGACATGTCCGGGACACACACAAGACATGTCCGGGACACACACAATACATGTCCGGGACACACACAAGACATGTCCGGGACACACACAAGACATGTCCGGGACACACACAAGACATGTCCGGGACACCCACAATACATGTCCGGGACACACACAAGACATGTCCGGGACACACACAAGACATGTCCGGGACACACACAAGACATGTCCGGGACATACACAAGACGTGTCCGGGACACACACAAGACATGTCCGGGACACACACAAGATATGTCCGGGACACACACAAGACATGTCCGGGACACACACAAGACATGTCCGGGACATACACAAGACGTGTCCGGGACACACACACAAGACATGTCCGGGACACACACAAGACATGTCCGGGACACACACAAGACGTGTCCGGGACACACACAAGACATGTCCGGGACACACACAAGACATGTCCGGGACACACACAAGACGTGTCCGGGACACACACAATACATGTCCGGGACACACACAAGAAATGTCCGGAACACACACAAGACATGTCCGGGACACACAAAAGACATGTCCGGGACACACACAATACATGTCCGGGACACACACAAGACATGTCCGGGACACACACAAGACATGTCCGGGACATACACAAGACGTGTCCGGGACACACACAAGACATGTCCGGGACACACATCAGACGTGTCCGAGACACACACCAGACGTGTCCAGGACACACCAGACGTGTCCGGGACACACACAAGACATGTCCGGTACATACACAAGACATGTCCGGGACACACACAATACATGTCCGGGACACATACAATACATGTCCGGGACACACACAAGACATGTCCGGGACACACACAAGACATGTCCGGGACACACACAAGACATGTCCGGGACACACACAAGACATATCCGGGACACACACAAGACATGTCCGGGACACACACAAGACATGTCCGGGACACATACAAGACATGTCCGGGACACACACAAGACGTGTCCGGGACATACATAAGACATGTCCGGGACACCCACAAGACATGTCCGGGACACACACACAAGACATGTCCGGGACACACATCAGACGTGTCCGAGACACACACAAGACATGTCCGATACACACACACACAATACATGTCCGGGACACACAAGACATGTCCGAGACATACACAAGACATGTCCGGGACATACACAAGACATGTCCGGGACACACACAAGACATGTCCGATATACACACAAGACATGTCCGGGACACACACAATACATGTCCGGGACATACCAGACGTGTCCAGGACACACCAGACATGTCCGGGACATACACAAGACATGTCCGGGACACATACAATACATGTCCGATATACACACAAGACATGTCCGGGACACACACAAGACATGTCCGGGACACACCAGACGTGCCCGGGACACACACAATACATGTCCGGGACACACACAATACATGTCCTGGACATACCAGACGTGTCCGGGACACATCAGACATGTCCGGGACATACACAAGACATGTCCGGGACACATACAAGACATGTCCGATATACACACAAGACATGTCCGGGACACACACAAGACATGTCCGGGACACACCAGACGTGCCCGGGACACACACAATACATGTCCGGGACACATACAATACATGTCCGGGACATACCAGACATGTCCGGGACACACACAAGACATGTCCGGGACACACACAAGATATGTCCGGGACACACACAAGACATGTCCGGGACACACACAAGACATGTCCGGGACACACACAAGACATGTCCGATACACACACAAGACATGTCCGGGACACACACAAGACATGTCCGGGACATACACAAGACATGTCCGGGACACACATAAGACATGTCCGGGACACACACAAGACATGTCCGGGACACACACAAGACATGTCCGGGACACACAAGACGTGTCCGGGACACACACAAGACATGTCCGGGGCACACACTAGACGTGTCCGGGACATACACAAGACATGTCCGGGACACACACAAGACGTGTCCGGGACACACACAAGGCATGTCCGTGGCACACACAAGACATGTCCGGGACACACACAAGACATGTCCGGGACACACACAAGACATGTCCGGGGCACACACTAGACGTGTCCGGGACATACACAAGACATGTCCGGGACACATACAAGACATGTCCGATATACACACAAGACATGTCCGGGACACACACAAGACATGTCCGGGACACACACAAGACGTGTCCGGGACACACACAAGACATGTCCGGAACACACACAAGACATGTCCGGGACATACACAAGACATGTCCGGGACACACACAAGACATGTCCGGGACACACACAAGACGTGTCCGGGACACACACAAGACATGTCCGGGGCACACACTAGACGTGTCCGGGACATACACAAGACATGTCCGGGACACATACAAGACATGTCCGATATACACACAAGACATGTCCGGGACACACACAAGACGTGTCCGGGACACACAAGACGTGCCCGGGACACACACAATACATGTCCGATACACACACAATACATGTCCGGGACACACACCAGACGTGTCCGGGACACACACAAGACATGTCCGGGACACACACAAGACATGTCCGGGACACATACCAGACATGTCCGGGACACCCACAAGACATGTCCAGGACACACACACAATACATGTCCGGGACACACATAATACATGTCCGGGACACACACAAGACATGTCCGAGACACACACAAGACATGTCCGGGACACACACAAGACATGTCCGGGACACACCAGACGTGTCCGGGACACACACAAGACGTGTCCGATACACGCACAAGACGTTGCCAGATCCGCATTTTTTTAAAAGTCAAAACTATTTATGTTGTCTTTAGGAGCGCTGGTGATTTTATGTGAGTTTTAGCAAACCATATCACAAACCTTAAAGAAAACTCCATGGTTTTCATTATTAGGCATTTACATAACTATCTAGAACTGCGGATAGTCTCCGCTCATCGTCTCAACGGTTTCTTCTGCAATGGATGTGTCAACCTGCAAGCTTTAACCCTATTTGTAACAAGCTCCAGTCTACGCCTATTTGTAACAGGGGGGGGGGGGGCGGACCCCCCGGAGATTTCGAGATCTACCAGTCTGATTTTCACAAATCAAACGGCGTTTGATTCCCCTCAACACGATCTACATTTCTAAAAAATATACAATCCGAAATGTTTGATAGGGGGGCAACAGGGAGGCAAAAACTACAAATGTTAATGGTATTTGTGATCCAACACAACTGCCATGTTTATCAACTGATTTTAACGGTACTAATGGGGATCGATAGAAATTTAATTTGAGATTGATACATGACGGTGACTTTTTGAAAATGCAAAAATCATAGGCGTGTGCAAGTCACTCAATATGGGGGTGAAGTAAATGCGTAATACAACCATTTTGTATGTGTTTTTTAATGATATGGTGTGTTATTGTGTCATTAGACAAAACAGTTATAAAACAAATTTTTCGCCATATGCGGTACCAGGTTAGTGAAAAGGAAAGGTCAAATAGAAACAAATATTAATCGCAGGCAAGTTGCTACCCAGCACTATAAATAAGTTACTGATCGTAGATAGTTCCTTTTTGCATGTTGTCCTTCATCATAGGCGTATCCAGGATCCAAACTGGGGAGACGCAAGACTTTTTGATAGGTATATTATCTGCTATTATGATACTAACTAGTCAACACTATTTATATACTATTTCACTTACAACTTCAATTCACATTGCTTACCCCCTTTGTACCCTACCTGTAATCGCCTATTATCTTATACTCGTTCGTCGAGTACCCTGTGGTGCGTATTTAATTTTAAAAAAAACTGCAGTATGTTATGTCATTGTAGGCCCATGCATCTTAGTTTCCTTGCAATAATACGACCCCCTTTCTGCCATTCCTGAGCGCGCCTCTGCAAAAAAAAAGACTTAATTCCTTCTCCTGGCCTCATATGTGCATATATCATTATAAACTAGCCGTCTATTGCGCCATAATCGCTAGCATATCGTCATCACCATGTCAGTCACCCCATTTTCATGTTCCTGAACACGCCCCTGCAACTCTGTATGTAATCAATTATGCAAATAATGGAAGGAGAAGCTATCTTTTACATCTTGATAGCTATAAATGCCCCCTATATCGCTCTATTGGCTTCCCGCCAAGCATTGAATACTTCCTGGAAACCTCCCCTTTCAAGCCCCTGAAACCACCTCTGCCATGCCATGTTTATGGTATTAAATTTACATCAACTAATTTGCACTTGCTTCAATCACCGTAAACCGGTGTAACTCCTTCATACTTGAGGCAGTTAAGAAGAAACCGTGAAGATCGCATTTCCGTATTATCGTCAAATTTCGCCGCAGAACCCTCCCAAAACCGTGCCCTGGAACCGCCTCTATTCAGGTTAAGAACTCAAAATTTTGACTCCATATGTGGATATATATTTTGGGAAAAGTCTAAAAATTGCATGGACCTGCTCCCAGCCGTTCTGGAGATATCTGCGAAAAACATGAGGAGGGGGAGGCAGATTCCGCCCCCCCCCCCTGTTACAAATAGGGTTAAACTTTGATAATCTGAAAGTGAGCTGATATTTCTTTTTCGCCTATGTGTTTCTATCGTTAGTACCAGTAGACTTGTAACCAATTTTATTTTATTCATTATTATTGTATTTTGTCTTTATTTTTATCTCTTATTATTTTACTATTTTGTCTATGCTTTTTTTTTTACTTGTACCACTCACCGACGCTTTTAAATCACTTTTCATTAAATATATAGGAGTGTGATGTTTTAAGTATGTCGGTGCGTGTGGTTTTATCTGGGTGACTTCGCCCAGAAATGGCTTATCCCTTCGGTGATCGTGACAAATACACAATAAACAATTCAATCAATCGACTCAACTTACGCCGCCTGTCAATTTGTTCGGGTCGCCTGATAGCGAGCAGGGTCAGCTGAGATGCAAATTGGGTAGGTCGACTGGCCCAGTCTACCTACCCAATTCATGGCCATATTGCCACGCATGTAGACATGCAGTATTAGTTTACCAAGTCGCACTTGTAAAAGTGTCTGCTGGCCCAGTGCTCACTTCACGCCCGGGCCTTGGAAGGATGCGTTGAAGACGGGTGGAAGTTGACTCGAATGACTGAATTGGTTACAAGCCTGAGTACCAGCATTAACTTGTATTTGAAAGCTGACGTCAGCTGTCGGCTAAAAATCCGATCAATCACTCTTTTACTCAGCAGAGTCCTTGTCCAGCCAGGGGCGGAGCCAATCCTGTCGCCCTGGTAACACTATATAGCTCCCTCTGTCCGCGAGTTGGATCGAAAGCGGAGCGGCGGCCGACCAGGTCTCTTCAAATCGACGGCGTGCCTCGCGGTGAGCTCAGTCGTGTTGTGGCACTAACCACCGGCGCTTCTCCGGTCGCAGGTACGTCCCGGGCACTCCATCACCATGCAGAGGGGTGCTGGGCTGCTGTTGGGCACTCCATCACCATGCAGAGGGGTGCTGGGCTGCCGTCGGGCACTCCCATCACCATGGCGGGGTGCTGGACTGCTGTCGGGCACTCCGTCACCATGGCGGGGTGCTGGACTGCTGTCGGGCACTCCGTCACCATGGCGGGGTGCTGGACTGCTGTCGGGCACTCCGTCACCATGGCGGGGTGCTGGACTGCTGTCGGGCACTCCGTCACCATGGCGGGGTGCTGGACTGCTGTCGGGCACTCCGTCACCATGGCGGGGTGCTGGACTGCTGTCGGGCACTCCCATCACCATGGCGGGGTGCTGGGCTGCTGTTGGGCACTCCCATCACCATGCAGAGGGGTGCTGGGCCACTGGTATCGGTGTAGGGTTACTGGTGTTAAAATGGTAGTGTTTGGACGGTTTTTGGTCGTGGTGTTTTATGACACAAAGGAGCTTTTAAGACGGACGTCCAATGTATATTTGTAGCGGTCATTCTGTTTGGACTGAGCTCTCATATGTTGGGTCAATTTGCAAGGACATTTTTGTCATGTTTGTCCTTGGAAACTATGTTTATACCAATTTACTAATTGATACAAATGTATTTCTAAATAAATTTACTATTAAACGCAACTGTTGCACAATTTACGCAATGACTATGGCTATCAGCCGCTTATTTAGGTGAGGTTTTTGATTGGTTCAGCAAAATAGGCATACTCTTGCGTTCAGACTCACCACACGACTATTAAATTTCAGAAGGTTAATGTTAACGTTCTATTTACAAAGTTAATAATGATTTTGGCTCAGGGGCACCGCAACCTTGAAGGTTATGTCGTTAAAGAGAGTTTGTCTAGTGAAGGTTTTCTAAATACCAGGTTTTCTAAATTATAGTCGTCACATAAAATACACTGATTTTGAATTTTAAAGACTACAAAATGAATGATTTGTGCCCGTCGACAGAAATCAGCTCAAACTAGAAAATCGGCATTCTGAATTTAACACGTTTATTTTACACCACAACCAATGGTTTTATAAATACGAAAAGCGGAACTGAAACCTGCGGAAGCTATTAGTGGAGTGGGTGTGAAAGAAGTAGCCAATTAGAGCATGAGAAGCAAGTTAGAATGCACCTATTGGTTGTTGACCAAGCCTCATAAGGAAGTTTCAAAATTGATAAAATGATAGAATCAACCTAAAAACAGCTCTCGGTTCCATCGTTTCTAGGGCACAGAAGCCGTCGGCAGATAAATCAGTCATCCCAATGGATTCGGCAAGGGAAGCTTTATGGGCGGCAAAATAAAACAATTTTCGACAATCGACCAATCCAACTAGGTAAACTACCTATACCTTACAAGACAAGATCGAAAAGTCTCATTTTATGTGTGACCGACGATCTTTATAGTCGCGCCGCCAGTCGAAAAGGCAGGTTCAAAACATCATTTTGGTATCGTATCGTAAACACTATACGTTATAAACCGATTTATGAATAAACAGCTTTATTGGAATAGTAGTTAGATCGCTTTTAGACGGTTTCTGGGGTCAGAGCTCTTCACTGACTAGCGCTTGTATTGCGCAATGCGGACCCTGTCTGCCACCATCCGAGCGGCCAATGCCTACTCCCACCAGAATTTAGTACCGTGTCGCTGCGCAATGCGGACCCTGGCTGCCACCATCCGAGCGGCCAATGCCTACTCCCACCAGAATTTAGTACCGTGTCGCTGCGCAATGCGGACCCTGGCTGCCACCATCCGAGCGGCCAATGCCTACTCCCACCCGAATTTAGTACCGTGTCGCTGCGCAATGCGGACCCTGGCTGCCACCATCCGAGCGGCCAATGCCTACTCCCACCAGAATTTAGTACCGTGTCGCTGCGCAATGCGGACCCTGGCTGCCACCATCCGAGCGGCCAATGCCTACTCCCACCAGAATTTAGTACCGTGTCGCTGCGCAATGCGGACCCTGGCTGCCACCATCCGAGCGGCCAATGCCTACTCCCACCCGAATTTAGTACCGTGTCGCTGCGCAATGCGGACCCTGGCTGCCACCATCCGAGCGGCCAATGCCTACTCCCACCAGAATTTAGTACCGTGTCGCTGCGCAATGCGGACCCTGGCTGCCACCATCCGAGCGGCCAATGCCTACTCCCACCAGAATTTAGTACCGTGTCGCTGCGCAATGCGGACCCTGGCTGCCACCATCCGAGCGGCCAATGCCTACTCCCACCAGAATTTAGTACCGTGTCGCTGCGCAATGCGGACCCTGGCTGCCACCATCCGAGCGGCCAATGCCTACTCCCACCCGAATTTAGTACCGTGTCGCTATCCGTTGATAAACCTTCGCATATATCATATCGAAGTGGTGTTCATGCGCATTATTCATGAGTTCCAGAGTTATGCTCCTTCTGGACAAAGTGGCTCCTTTTAGGGAAGCCCGTGCCGCTCTGTCACAAGTCACGGACCATCAATCAAGGGTGGGCGTGTTATCACGCAAATGTAGGCCTGGTTATTCTTGCTTGTAACCAGGCCTATATTTGCATTATTTCTGGGCCAGGGACCGATTATCCGGGCCATCTTCCCCCTCGAGGACCGATAAACCGGTCTCTCCCTGGCTCCTCTGAACGGTCCCCTGTCCCGTTAACAGACACCCTGCCAGGAGGCGAGGAGCCGGATCAGTAGTCCGTAGTCCGTCAGCGTATCTCTGAGTAGAATTCAGAGATACGCTGGGTTCCGTAATCAGATGTCTGAGCTTTATTCTTGTTCCAATTGATTACTTAAAGCTGAGCGTAGCCAAACAGGGAAGCGGTGGCATGGTGTCGTTTTTATAAATATAAAGCTAAGAACTCTTCCACCTTTTCAATGTGATTAAAACCAAAAGAACATGTGGTGCCAAGCAATAGATGATAACTAAAACTTTAGGGTGATACTTTGTTTTTTTTTAACTTTTACTCAGGTTTTAACAGTTAGTTTTATATTTTTAGAAGTTTTCAAGAGTACCTTAAAGTGTAAAAAACAAATATTTCAGCGCTCATCGTGGTGCCTTGCTCAGTGAGTAGTGCCCAGGACTGACTGAGTAGTGCCCAGGACTCACTGAAGAAGGCGCCACGATGAGCGCTGAAATATTTGTTTTTACACTTTAATGTAGATACTATTGGAAACTTCGAAAAATATCAAACTAAGAATTGATAATCTTCAATATATTTTTTTAACATTTACTATTTAGAACAATCTTTTTGCTCATGATTTTGTTTCTCTCAACCTAAGAATAGCATGCTTTCAGTGGCTCTCCAAAATATTTTGGCTGTCATATCGAGCCTCAATGACCTTCGGCATAAATGGCGCGTCACATACAAAACTAAAACCTACTCAAGCATATATCATGAACATAAATACAATGTCGAACAGGGTTATTGGGTAACATGTAGTCTCTCACTTGACCTTAACAATGTAAATAGATAGCCAATTAACAATGAGATTCGTGTGCGTGCGAGGCGTAAAAAGCGAAGTTAAACCGCCAGAAAATTATGAATCTCTAAGATGTTTAAGCTCTCACAAAGCTTAAGTTGGTCCATTTTGGGTCCATTTCTGCCATTTCAACTCAAAATTATGTTATTTTAAGGTGGCATGGTCGCTTCAATTTTGCATCGGGCCCTATTATTTCCAAGTTATGAGCGACGCCCCCGGAGTTCATCAAGCCGATGTTTGCAGTTTGTTGATCGGCGTCGGAGCATGTCCCACTGACTGGCGCCATGACTGCACGCGGACAACCCGCAGTTCGTCACGCATTCACACAGACACCTCTGGACTCGCACGGAGGCATTCAAACAACAGGCCGAGCCTTCGCTACTTTCGATTTCAAACCAAACGCGCGAACTGATTGGAAGAAGGTCTGCATCACGCGACGACATGTTTTGGCCCGTCAGTCATGATGTCAGTCATGATGACATGTTTCCGCCTGTCAGTCTCCCACTCACGACCGCCGCCGATTGGCGACAAACTCATTCACGGCTTCATTCTGCTGACACCCAGCCTAATTTTCCCATGGTGTCCAGCAGTGTTCGTCACGGGCCACCAACCACCAGCCCGGCCCGGCCCAGGCCCATGAACACCAAGCCCAGGCCCGGACCAGGCCCGGTTAAATTAATAATATTGAGATCCAGGCCCGGTCCGCCCGTTCAGATTAAGCATATAATTATTTTCACAAAATTTGCAATCATTATCCTAGCATATTTACCTGTATACTATAAATGTGAAACAATGAACCAAATATGCTAACAAACAAAAAACACAGCCACAGCAACAGTGTGTTGCTGTGTAAGTGAACTGCTGGTTAACACATTTTTTAGCTCTGACCTGAGTTTGTGCGACGCGCGCATTACTTAAAAATTGTCAGGCCCAGGCCCATCCAGAGCCCAGTGATTTCCTTAAAGTTGAGGCCCAGCCCTGGCCCAGCCCTGGCCCAGCCCTGGCCCAGCCCTGGCCCAGCCCTGGCCCAGCCCTGGCCCAGCCCTGGCCCAGCCCTGGCCCAGCCCTGGCCCAGCCCTGGCCCAGCCCTGGCCCAGCCCTGGCCCAGCCCTGGCCCAGCCTTGGCCCAGCCCTGGCCCAGCCCATGGCCCAGCCCATGGCCCAGCCCATGGCCCAGCCCATGGCCCAGCCCATGGCCCAGCCCATGGCCCAGCCCATGGCTCATAGGGCCAGCCAAGCCCATGACGAACTCTGGTGCCCAGTCAGCTGGGAGACTGGCGTTGCTGAGATTTGGCCTCGGGCACCCGGGCGCAAATGAAGTCGTGAGCTTCACTCATCGCGGCTAAAATGCATAACAAGTAACAACGACGCCTACATATCGCTATTAACACGGTCCACTTTAAAACGTGATAGCATCAGAAGCAAGCACATCAGCTAAACCCCCCAGCGACATCAGGCGCCCAGCGACATCAGCCTGCCAGCGACATCAGCCGCCCAGCGACATCAGCCTGCCAGCGACATCAGCCGCCCAGCGACATCAGTCTTCCAGCGACATCAGCCTGCCAGCGACGATAAAAGTCCTGGCTGAGACCGCTGCAGTTCTGCCCTAAATGACGGCTGATGACAGAGCGGTCCTGCCTAACTCACGTCTGCAGAAAGAGCAGTCCCGCGCTAACTCCCAGCTGCGGACGGGGAGGTTCTGCCCCTAACTCCCAGCTGCGGACGGGGAGGTTCTGCCTCTAACTCCCAGCTGATGACGGTCCTTCCATAACTCACGGCTGAGAACGACACAGTCCTGCCCTAACTCACGGCTGAGAACGACACAGTCCTGCCCTAACTCACGGCTGAGAACGACGCAGTCCTGCCCTAACTCACGGCTGAGAACGACACGGTCCTGCCCTAACTCACGGCTGAGAACGACACAGTCCTGCCCTAACTCACGGCTGAGAACGACACGGTCCTGCCCTAACTCACGGCTGAGAACGACACGGTCCTGCCCTAACTCACGGCTGAGAACGACACGGTCCTTCCCTAACTCACGGCTGAGAACGACACGGTCCTTCCCTAACTCGCGGCTGAGAACGAAACGGTCCTTCCCTAACTCACGGCTGAGAACGACACGGTTCTTCCCTAACTCACGGCTGAGAACGACACGGTCCTTCCCTAACTCACGGCTGAGAACGACACGGTCCTGCCCTAACTCACAGTTAGGGCAGGACCTGCAGCGGTCTCAGACAGGGACAGATTGTATGGCCCTGTCTTAACTCACGGTTGATGACAGATTGTCTGGCCCTGTCTTAACTCACGGCTGAGGACAGATTGTATGGCCCTGTCTTAACTCACGGCTGAGGACAGATTGTATGGCCCTGTCTTAACTCACGGCTGAGAACAGATTGTCTGGCCCTGTCTTAACTCACGACTGAGGACATATTGTCTGTCCCTGTCTTAACTCACGGCTGAAGACAGATTGTCTGGCCCTGTCTTAACTCACGACTGAGGACAGATTGTATGGCCCTGTCTTAACTCACGGCTGAGGACAGATTGTATGGCCCTGTCTTAACTCACGGCTGAGGACAGATTGTCTGGCCCTGTCTTAACTCACGGCTGAGGACAGATTGTCTGTCCCTGTCTTAACTCACGGCTGAAGACAGGTTGTCTGTCCCTGTCTTAACTCACGGTTGAAGACAGGGTGACCCTGTGCTAACTCACGCCTGAGAACAAGACGGTTCTACCTTAACTCACGGCTACACGGCTGACCGATCGTCTGGTCCTACCCTAACTCACAGCTGATGAATTAGTGCTCACTGGACCGATTCGGGCCATGCGTCACCAGCGGTGGCGGCGGGGCGGTGGCGGCGGCTGCGGCTGCGGCTCAGAACGGGACCTCCCACCTGTCACCACTGCTGGCGCTCCCGCCTCCCGCCTCCCGCCTCCCGCCTCCCGCCTCCCGCTCTCAGAGCGCCAGCCGAAATGATAAACCACCGGCGGCTGGTGTCGCCTGCCTAGATGGTCAGTGTCGGGGCGTGCTGACGAGACCCAGAAATGTCTTCAAGTGTGAACACTGAACATGGGAAAATGGCTGGCCCAAAACTGTCCATTTTACAGAGCGTTACGATAAAATAGCTATCTAAAAATAAATACTGATCACATTTATTATATCTATAGTATTACGGATTTTTAACTGTCATCAAATAATTATAATTTGTTGGCGTGACAACATTTTTAGCCAACATATTTGTTCCATTGTCTGAATGTTATCGTATTGAATCGTGCTGTCAATTGTTATACTTCAAGTGGTCTGTAAATGTCGCGTTCGATAGTACAACTTCGTCGGTAATTGTCGTAGCCACAGGCTCTCTTATCAAATGATAACTCAAAGAATGTTAATGTTTTGAAATAAGTAGATATTCGTATGTATGTACATTACCAGTAAGACGCCGTAATCGGCGAAGGACGAGCGAGCTCGTAGAAACTCGTAGGTTCTGAGTTACGGAACAGGGGTGTGCACGTGCGCATGTGCAGTGTGACCCAGAGTTTGACTTGCGCGACATTGCCAGTAGTGTGGGGTCTCAAACCACACACCAAATTTCAGCTTATCGGTCCAGCCATTTTTCAGCTATAGCAGGACAACGTTTTCTGACACCCCTGACGCGGCACGTGCCACGCGCCATGCTGACTCCTCACGTGAGACGAAACATGTCAATAACATAATTTATTGAATGGGGCTATCAGATGGTGAAGACCGCTTGTCAATCGGATGCGGGATTCCAAAGATATAAGTTTCTGAAGAAAAAAAAGTAGGTCGGGTCGGGTCGGGTCGGGTCGGCCGCTTATATGTGAAAAAATCCCGTATTCAATGAGGACTCGCGAGCGCTTCGCGCTCACTCGTAATCAATCAATGACATGGGAGGAACATTTGGATAGAGGGTTCTGCTTCCACCTATGTTTCGCTCAGGCTCAGCTCTAATTTGTCTTGATTTACAATTAGAGATTACCATAAACTTGTAAAACTAATGGCTGCCATATAGTAGAAAAGTCACTGGTCCTATATTTTCAGAAGCATTTTATTAGAACCTGATTTTAAACAAGTGGTATTGCCTGTACAAATTTAGTTAGCCAGCCGGAAGAAAAAAAGAAAAGGAAAATCTACCGGCTAGAAAAAGTTAGGACTCACCTACCACAAGCACTGCTGTTTAATTACCAAACTAAACAGATATCCGACCGTTGCCGTAAAAAGGATATCAATATTGAAATGTCATGTAATAACAAAGTTGTATGAGCAGTGAGACCAACACGTGTGCCACGTGTGTCCCTGTAGCTTACCACAGCGGCAACACACTTCATTCCCGCCTTCTCTTCCCGCCATCCCACACATATCCCGCCAGTTTCGCTCCGTGGTATTCCCATCGCGTCCCCGCTGGGCGGGCCACTTCACACGCGGTCCCCACACGTCCCCGATGGCTGGCGCAGTCAAGTCCGGAGTCCAGCGGCTGCTAAGAGGTCGCCAACCTCCTGCACCTGTCCGCAGAACACCGGCCATCGCGTGCCACAAACTGCACGGACGGCTGCTCCGGCCTGCCACCTGTCCGCAGAGCACTGGCCATGGCGTGCCACAAACTGCACGGACGGCCTCGGCTGCGGCACTTTTTCGTTCAACGCCACTCTGCGGGGTTCTCCTCGGCAGGGGAGAAATAATTCCAGACCTATCAAGCCGTAGGGCATAGTCGAGCTTCTACGTCTAACGTCATACCCTGATAAGCATGGTAATGAGGAACGTGATCATGTTCAGGGTAGCATTACATGGCCGGCACCTTCACGACAGAAAAGCCGATGGAGGGAAGTGGTTTCTGGTGGCACACGGCTGGCTGGATATATAAGCATGCATCATCAGGGGCGTGGGAACTACTTTGAAGTTGGGGGGGGGGGGGGGCAAACGTTTTGGCAATACTATGGCAAAAATTAAGACTGAAGAGAAGCAACGTGTGCCGCTCTTTTCCGTACCCAATGCTGCTTATTGCCAATAGTATGTCATATATTTAAGGAAATGAGTATCAATTTCATATAAGGAAATGGGTCGCCTAACAAGCAAAACAAAACTAGAAAATAACTGGTAAGCATGAAGAAAGTGTGACACTGGTACTAGGGTCACACAAAGTCGGAGAAGCGGAACTGAAGAAGCGGAACGAACAACGTGCCTGAATCCAGAACCGGCGGGCTTGACTGACTCCCGAACCTGATGTAGCTGGTTAGGTGATGTGTCGGGCTCGCACCAAGTTGACCATGGCAGAATCATGCATTTAGCATACCTTTGGTACGAGTACCATACTTGGCTTCAACCCAGTTATGCTATGCCGTGTTTTACGGTGTTATGGTCAATGTTTCGGGTACATTTTTATGAAATTATCGTTAAACAGTCGTACTCAAGCAAAAGCTGGCAAAACAATGCATTTAGAACACACACATTTGTCAGAGAAAAAGGCTGTCTATACTTATTACCGAGCGGGCGCGAAGCGCCCGTGAGGTTTCTCGTGAACTTACTAGACAAATTTACATTTGACCCGGCCCGACCCGGCCATACATACGCTTTTGGGAAGCTAATAACTTTGCAACCACTGCTCCGATTGAGATTGGGTTTTCGCCATTGGATAGGTCCATCAAATACATTTTGTGTTTGATATAGTGTGTTCTGATGAAGGTGGTATCACAGCGCGTGGCAGTTGGCAAACGCGAACGTAGAAATGAACAAAATACCTTGCTAAAATGATTCCTGATAAAACAAATTGCTGTATTATTCTAAGCATTGATTTATACGCTGAAGCATGCAACGCTCAGGACGCACTCCCTTTTGGCGTATTTGGAAAGGAGATCATGAACAATTTAATACAACTTAGTTTTTTATGTTGGCATGCATTGCGGCCTTGTTTTTTTTAGGACTAAAATGCCTGTGTTACGACCATATGTGCTCCCTTACCGTTTCATATTCCAAACCTGTTTTAGCTTTACCAGAGCGCGCTCGCTCGGTCATCACCCAAGAAAGGCGTTTTACTGGTATATAAGTTAGTTAGTTAGCTAGTTAGTTATTTTGTTTGTTAGTTAACTGTTGCCGAATTAAGGTCCATTAGCACGCGCACTGACGGGGGTTCGCGCCAACCACGAACTGCCGGGGATGATTTCCGCCCCCCCCCCCTTCGATCTCGAAAACAAAGCAACGTAGCAACAAGCAGAAAACGGTGTTAGGTAGCATTTCAGCTATATGTATATGAGTGTCCTTGATAAAATCGTGTATATCTCGATAATTAACAGAACTAGTGACGCGCGGAAGAAGTATTCGAAAGTAAATTGTATTTGCTGTCGCTGAGGTTGCATCACAATTGACCTAAGACCAATAGTTAGGTCAGTAGAAGCTATTTAATTTGAAATATTCTAAAAAATGCGGAATTAATTTTAAGGAATAACTTTTGACGGAAGCACGATAGAGTAAAACATATTTCACCATTGTGTTTGTCTCATCGAGTCGCATCGAATCATATATTGGGTGACCTAGTTAGGTCATATCCAAAAATTGGTCTGACCTGAGGTCAGGTCAAGGTCAACTCTTTCATCACTTTATTTGTCTCGAAAATCCGAATGCAATGGTGAGAAGAAAAAAAAGCATTGCTTTACCGTGATTTGGAAAAGAGTTATCGAAGAAAAACCATACGTGACCTAGCGGTCACCTGAGTTGACCACGTAGAAGTCAAAGAACAGAAATGTGACATAGGCCTTTGCATTTGGGAGAAGAGTGGTGGATCTGGCGAAGACGGGTCAAATTTAGCCATTTCATATGGATTAATACGTGTTTTAATTTTTCCCTATTGACTTATAATGGGGAGGTCACGAAATCAACCTGACCTTAGGTCACCGATATACAAATTCGAGATACACGAAATGTAGGTACTTATAACCTGATGACATCCTGTGAGTTTCAAACCGTTTGGTCATTCACTTTGGCTGTGGCACGACCGAAACTTTTAGAGGTGGTGTCACTTGACTTGAACTGTTGACCTGACCTGAGATGACCCCGAGATAAAAATTTCACAACATGTGGGTAATTGATGCCCAAAAAGCTGTGCCAAATTTCGCGGCGCTGCGTACCGCCGTTGAAACTCCGATTACAATGCCCTTGTTCTTATACACAGTCGAGTGAACATGTACAAAGTTGGGGGGGGGGGGGCGTCGCCTCCCCACACTCCAAAGTTGTGGGGGTGAGTTGCCCCCACTGCCCCCACGGTTCCCACGTCTCTGTGCATCAGTCTCATATGTGTTCATCTATCATCAACAACAACAACAGATATCTGCTGTGGTCGTTTTCTTGGTCACTGCCTTCATTCACCATTCAATAATTAGTACTGAGGTATGTATAACTTTCAAACCCGTTGCAGTTTTAGAGCTTGAGTAGACGTAGAACTCGGCCCATTACTCGTTTTCGCCGGAACGATGCCTGCACGGATCAGCGGCCTCTGGGCGGACCACTGCGGTCGGCAAGGGAGGCAGGGACAGGGGCAGCTGCCGCCTGACGCATCCTGCTGCTGTCTCTGCCACGCACCATTACTGCTGGTTTCACTTTTGGTCATGCTCTGCCACCCATGCTGGTGCACACCTGGCCGCAGGCGTCATGTGATGACCGCACGGTGAGCATGTGATGACCGCAGGTGTCATGTGATGGCCGCAGGTGTCATGTGATGGCCGCAGGTGTCATGTGATGGCCGCAGGTGTCATGTGATGACCGCACGGTGAGCATGTTGATAGCACGTGCAGATGTTCCTGATAGCGGCAATATTGCCGGGATTATTATCTATATTACTGTTTGATAAGGGTATGTCTGTTTGTCTATCCGCAACGAATTTAAAAGTCCGAGTTATCCCAGTTAAAGGGATAAGGTCACCTTGAAAGCAGTTTGACCTCGTGACTTCGGATGACCTTGACCTGACCCAAGGTCATGAACAGCTTAGAAAGGTACTTAGAAGTGTCAGACACACGAGTCATACCGATTTATCGACAACTTATGCGTTTAATATCGCAATTTTGCGCGACAATTCCATCCATCGAGACCTTTTGACACGGTCAAACATTTTGTACTTGACCTGACCTGTGACGTCATCGGTGATCCCGAGATCAACAATATTATGTTTCCCTCGACAAATTTCTCAGGGCTATCGAATGCCGTTTTAATTTTTACATTCGGTTCGGTAGTTCCGGAGATCCGAGGGGGGCAAAAAATAGCCCCCCCAGTAAGTCGCGTTATGAAATATACCCCAGTAACTCGCGGGTTAACAAGGCATAGAAACGGTATCATCTGACCACACAGAGTGCCATACACATGTGAACTCATCCGCAACACCCATCATGTATCAAGCCGCCGGACATGCATCAAGCTGCAAGCTGCAGAATGTGTGCATCTGTCATGCATCAATCTGCAAGAAAACTAGCACGGAATGCAACAGCCGGGAACTATGTGTTGCACATGTTTTCACACGCCAGACAATGATAAATCTGCATCAGACCATGCATACTAACAGCAATCCGTGTGCAATCATGCGCAGTCATGCACAATGGGATATTTAGACCCAGATGATGTATCACCTTCAGAAGCGAACACGTGACTAAAATGCATAGCGGGTGGCCGGACCGAGAAAGCCATGTGAGAGATGTCGTGAGGAGCGCGCTGGTCACGTGTCTGTCACGTGACTGCACGATAAGTGACCCTAATGCGCGTGTTTATATAGTGCGCCCTCAGAGCAGTCCATCCGGGAAGTGACTGTGCAATGCGCTTACCCCCACCGATCCCTCGGACATCGTCTCAGCCCCCACCCACCCAGCGGGCACCGTCTGCACGGCGCCACCGGCGGCGGCTGTAACCTGGTGAGCTCAGAGCGCCACATGGCGGTACTCCTGCCACTCCAGTCTCCTGGTGACGCGTACGTCAGTCACTGACGGCGGCTGTAACCTGGTGAGCTAGCTCAGAGCGCCTGAGCGCCACATGGCGGTACTCCTGCCACTCCAGTCTCCTGGTCACGCATACTTCAGTCACCGGCGGGCGGAGGGCACACAGCAGAAGGACGACGGCGGTGCGTCCCGCTAGGGTGGCCCGACTGACGCACTTACAGCTCGACTGACCATCTGATAATGGCGGTTAGTGGGATATCTTCTCAGTGAAGCTAAGTTCTGTTGGCGATAATACGAACTAAGCAAACAAATAAACAATCGCCTTCGCGGGCCGGACGGCGCGACGGCGACGGCGACGGTGTCTGGCGACGGAGGCGGCGGGATGTGCTCTTGTGCGGCAATGCAGTTACGTGTTTCGACTTGTCTGCTGGCGATAAGGGGAGCCACATGGTCACTAAGCACATTTATACCGCTAGAGCTATGCAAGTCTTCTGGTTAGGGGTTCACATGCACGTCTTTTTATAGTTGTTCCTTATAGGTATTTCGATAAAAACGAGGCTCGATGTCCATTGTTAGCAGTTGAAATGCACATCTTGGAAGAAGATAAAGATGATGGAGGCAGACTTGTGCTTGATTCCAGTGGAATCGAATCCGATTCCGGAATCGATTCCGTTTGTACTGGAATCGGAATCGGATTCGATTCCGTTGGCATCTGGGTGGAATCGGAATCAGATGGAATCAATCATTTCAAGAAAATGATGGACTCAGAATCGGAGTCGATGGCTATTGAAGGATTTGTTTTCTCTCAATTGAGCATAAATAGCTAACACAAAGCTAGGGGATAATTGGTTACCTAATGAGTGTCAATAAACATGCTCAGTAATTCTACTTACTAAAACATTTTTTAACTGCCAAGATTTTGCAGCACAGCCGGTCATCTGTTTTCGTCTTGGGATCTCAGTTTGCAAGTCTTCTGTCATCACAAGTATTTATCCTCACACACAATATATATTGCATGAAATTAAATACAGGTACAACAAAAATGGGAGGCGATACACTCCCTCAAATAAGGTCCAACTTCAAATTAGTAAGATGATAAGCGTTACGCACATGGTGTCCCATTTTTTGTCCTGGATCCGCTTATGCGCAATATATTACATTTAACAAATTACAGCAAATAATGTCCACATGTCACGTTCATATCGTCCCAAACAATCACGAACAGCACTCAGAAAATCCCCCCATTTTACATCCCCTGAACACGCCTATTATTTTTCATTTTGGTACTTGTCTTTTTATATGTTGAAGACTAGTGAATGTCAAGGTCAAAAATGTTTGTTGCATGAAATTCTGTCGAACCATATGACCAGAATGACCAATCAAAAAACACCCAAAATGTTCGTATTTTTTTGTCTCCTGGTAACTTATTTTTAAACCAAAAAATACATTTCGGGTTCAAAAAGACGATCTTTTGATGACGAATCGAATGGTTTTGTCCCATCGAAATCCACCGAGCGGTACTCGAGATATCGGGGGGGGGGGGGGCAGAATCTGCCCCTCCCCGCACGTTAACCTAATTCTAGCCGCCCGCAAGGAATAGGGTTAAGTGACATCATTCTTGTCGAAACAGAAATTGACATGCACAATATATTTTTCATCCGTCTGTCCCAGACCGACAGCTCATCCCAATCCCCCCTCCCCCCCCTGCTGCACATCACGCTTTCAAATAGGAAGCAGCCAACTACATAATTTATACCAGAAGCAACTGCCCCCCCCTCCCTCTCTCCGCCATCTGCCCAACACATGCCCATCGTTTTAGACCGAGTCTGGCCACCGTCTCGGCAGTCTCGGCAGTCTCGGGATCGAGTCTGGCAGCGGAGCGGACCGGCGCCAGCTGGTTATCGCCCGCCACCCGTGTCTGAGGGACAGACGGCATCGCGCCGCCAGCTGGACGGCAGTTGGTGTGTACCGCCGCCAGCTGGACGCCAGTTGGTGTGTACCGCCGCGTCCGACGTGGTAGCTGTGGGCCGGGCAGCCGGAGGCGCAGACGGGAGGCGAAACGGGCGAAAGGGTCAGGTTATAAATAACGGGTGCTGGTTACGGTTTTGGGTGAAATCCGATCAGGTTTAGTCCAAGAATGTACATGTGTCAAAACACAGTTAATGGTGGCAATAAAACTGCTTTCTAATTGATTAATTGATATGTCAAATGGTTTCGACAGGTGCTACATGTTGGGAAGTTGATATGAGAGGTATCCAATCAATGACATCTCCTGACAGAGGTCCTTACCATTTTCGTTTTTAATTACTCTAACATCTGACGTTCTAGCAGCGCCGCATTTCCACTTGCCTGCCTCAGACTCTACCCCTGGCGTTCCCCCACTGGAACTGGCGCACGCTGTACTGAATGTACCCGTCTTATCGCTCCAATATGGCTGGTCTGATTATAGCAATGGTCTCAGCACGAGCCTGCCGTGATTTGCAGTGGGCCATATTAATGTGCAGCTGTTCCCCGCAGTATGTGCAGCTGTTGTGCAGTATGTGCAGCTGTTTGTAATGTGCAGCTGTTCCCCGCCGGTCCCGACGTACAGCCAGGCAGGGGAAGACAAGTAGCGGTGTCTCGGGGGCAGGCGAACTCACGGTCCGCTCTCTCAGCCACGAGCCACGGACCGCTCTCAGCCACGAGCCACGGACTGCTCTCAGCCACGAGCCACGGACCGCTCTCTCAGCCACGAGCCACGGTCCGCTCTCAGCCACGAGCCACGGACCGCTCTCAGCCACGAGCCACGGACCGCTCTCAGCCACGAGCCACGGACCGCTCTCAGCCACGAGCCACGGACCGCTCTCAGCCAGAGGTCGTGGTCCATCAGTCAGAGCTATCAGAAAACAAGGAAGCGCTCTGATGTGATGGATAGTAGAAAACTCCGGCAAAAAAACGCAACCGCCGCCGGGACGGCCACAGCGGTCCGGGCGTCCGTCCAACAGCTGGGAGAGTAGCTGCCGCCCTGCTGGGCACTGGGTCGGTCAACAACCGGGACTGAGCTGGGAGAGAAGCTGCCGCTCTGCTGGGCACCGGGTCGGTCAACAGCCGGGACTGAGCTGGGAGAGTAGCTGCCGCTCTGTTGGGTACCGGGTCGGTCAACAACCGGGACTGAGCTGGGAGAGCAGCTGCCGCTCTGTTGGGCACTGGGTCGGTCAACAACCGGGACTGAGCTGGGAGAGTAGCTGCCGCTCTGTTGGGTACCGGGTCGGTCAACAACCGGGACTGAGCTGGGAGAGCAGCTGCCGCTCTGTTGGGCACTGGGTCGGTCAACAACCGGGACTGAGCTGGGAGAGTAGCTGCCGCTCTGCTGGGCACTGGGTCGGTCAACAACCGGGACTGAGCTGGGAGAGTAGCTGCCGCTCTGTTGGGTACCGGGTCGGTCAACAACCGGGACTGAGCTGGGAGAGCAGCTGCCGCTCTGTTGGGCACTGGGTCGGTCAACAACCGGGACTGAGCTGGGAGAGTAGCTGCCGCTCTGCTGGGCACTGGGTCGGTCAACAACCGGGACTGAGCTGGGAGAGTAGCTGCCGCTCTGTTGGGCACTGGGTCGGTCAACAACCGGGACTGAGCTGGGAAAGTAGCTGCCGCCCTGCTGGGCACTGGGTCGGTCAACAACCGGGACTGAGCTGGGAGAGTAGCTGCCGCTCTGTTGGGTACCGGGTCCGTCAACAGCCGGGACTGAGCTGGGAGAGTAGCTGCCGCTCTGTTGGGTACCGGGTCGGTCAACAACCGGGACTGAGCTGGGAGAGAAGCTGCCGCTCTGCTGGGCACTGGGTCAGTCAGCAGCCGGGACTGAGCTGGGAGAGAAGCTGCCGCTCTGCTGGATACCGGATCCGTCAACAGCCGGGACTGAGCTGGGAGAGAAGCTGCCGCTCTGCTGGGCACTGGGTCAGTCAACAGCCGGGACTGAGCTGGGAGAGTAGCTGCCGCTCTGCTGGGCACTGGGTCGGTCAACAGCCGAGACTGAGCTGGGAGAGTAGCTGCCGCTCTGCTGGGTACCGGGTCGGTCAACAACCGGGACTGAGCTGGGAGAGTAGCTGCCGCTCTGTTGGGCACTGGGTCGGTCAACAACCGGGACTGAGCTGGGAGAGTAGCTGCCGCTCTGCTGGGTACCGGGTCGGTCAACAGCCGGGACTGAGCTGGGAGAGTAGCTGGGAGAGTAGCTGGGAGAGTAGCTGCCGCCCTGTTGGGCACTGGGCAGCCATAGCCTAAACGGCTTTGTCAGTTCAATGACTTACACAATAGAAACTCCGTTTCGGATCGCATATGGAAGAAGGTAAAAACAAACTTAAATGAGAGGAAAATTTGCAAAATTGTCAACTTCCCAGTCCCAGAAGTGATACATCACGTCCTTTTAAACAAAAATATGATACTGAAATTGGTGGCAGATAAATTATTTATCAATGAAAGTATTATATATGTCTCACGCCTACAAATGTGAAAAAGTGCCAGTTTCATGCAATATTTAAACTTCAAAACATGATGTCGAAATTAAAGATTCAGATGTCTGCAATCTTTAACAACCATTATCTGACTACATTGTCTACTTGGCGTCCATTTTTTAAATCACGGCCCACCTTAGTGAAAAAGTAACACCTTTCTCAGCGTGACTAGCCTCCCTCTGACAGTCCCCGCACCCTCCACAGATCGTCGAACACCCAAGGCGCCTTCGGACGACCTACGTGCCGGACTGCCGGACTGCCGGACTGAAGGGCGTGACAATTGTGGCAGCCCAGCCCAGAGATCCGATGGCGACCCTGTGGCTGGTGGTTGTGGTGGCTCTCTGCACTGGCTTGGCCGCGCCGGCGGTAGCCACTAAAACTGGCTTGGCCACGCCGGCGGAAGCCACTCAAACTGGCTTGGCGACGCCGTCGGAAGCCACTAAAACTGGTGAGTACAGAGCGCTGTCACCGTCACCGTCACCGTCACCGTCACCGTCACCGTCACCGTCACCGTCACCGTCACCGTCACCGTCACCGTCGCCGGCATAGTCATAACCCGTCATAACGCAGCTCTCTCTCTCTCTCTCTCTCTCTCTAATCTTCGCCGGCGTCCCTCGTGAACCTGCCGCATCATCCTGTTAGTGAGGTCATGGACGGCCTGCGTAAGTCCTTTCGTCTCTGCGTACGTCACGTGCGCGATAAATGCCCGTGATGATGACCCCTGTCGGCTACGTGCGTCTGTGATTGGAACATTCTGCTGGTCAGGGTGAGAGCTTTGGCAACTTTGGGTTGGATAAGAATTCGGTTCTGGTCAGTTTCGGAGCTAGTGGCGGAGATATACATTATACAGGTCAATAGGCTATGGCGTCGCATGATGTATTGACGTAGTATATAACTGAGGTGTCTGTTGTGCCAACCAAGTCCCGTCCACTTAACACTTTGCAATCGAAACACTATCGTCACTTAACCCGGCAGTCACTGGGGTATATTATGTAACACGACTCACTGGGGGGGGGGGGGGGGGGGGGGTAGCCCCCCTGGTATCTTCAGAACCAAGGATCGCAGCGGGACGAGCAAGGCGGCATTCGAAAGCGCTCAACGAGATAAACCTAATGCAAACTTAAAAAATGTCAAATTAAGGTCACATGTCAGGTCAAGGTCAAGTCAAACGTCAAAATCGAGGTATTTGAGTTTATGGACAATACTTGCCATCCATGGCCTTCGATTGCGCCTATAATCACCCAAAGTGCTGTAAAAGGTATGATACATATCCCACATGAGCTAAAGTGAGATTGTTGGAAACGATCAAGGTCAAGGTCAGGTCACAAAAGGTCACTACACACAAAATATCTACGAAAATCATGCAGCACATGTTTTATGGATGCTTTTACGCGTAAAATTCGATAGTGGTAGTCATTTTACCACTTGACTTTATTTACGTGAAGTTAGTGTCAAGTTCAGGTCAAGTTCAGGTCACTGAAGGTCAAAATTTGAAATTGATAAATCGAAATGAAAAAACATGTTTCTATATCAGTTTTATCTATAAAAAAACAGTGCTGGCATTGATTTGTCTGTATCCGGTCAATAAAAGCAAAACAAACGCAATTTCAAAATATGACGTCATGATTTACCCATACTTTATATGCCATGAGTCAAAAAAGATGATATAATTTTAAAATTTGGTATGGTAGTTGCCCATATGTCGTTATCTGACATATATTCCGTTTTTTTTTCTCTCAATATATTTGAAAAATGTGATTTTGTGAGCATTTTTGCAAAAAAAAGAAGTTTTTGATTTTTTTAAAGTCAAAAACCAAAAGTTTCGAAATTTCGAGATAGCTGGTTTGTAGCCCTTGCAATTTTCTACTTTTAAGCGTTTTTCTATTGTATTTTGCTTCATATGCGGCATTTATACGGCCCGGCAAAGTTTAGCCGATTTTGGTGTGAAAATCGTGTTTAGTGACGTCACTAAATTCACTATATCTCGAGAGAAAAAATCTGACGAAATTTTTCCATTTTTTCTCTCATAAGGTGTAAAAATGATGCCCGGAAAGGTACTGCAATTTGGCGTCGATATCTGCATTAGTTATTGAGATATTCCTAATATTCCTAAGGGGGGGGGGGGGGGGGGCTAAAAAAGTGTGTGATTTCCAAGTGTAAAATTTCCAGTGACTCGCGGGTTAAGCGGAAAAATAGCGTAGCTCACGATATTGTTTAAAAAAAAGTACGCCTTATTAAACCCAATGTTGATTTCTAACCATGAGCTAGTAACGACAATTATATTACAGACATCCATGGAACTTACAAATGTACTCATACACCACTTGTATAATTATTCCTGATCCTTATGCATACCACAAAGGCATGCAACGTGAATAGCATCCATATAATTAAAATCTGGAGTGATGCGAGGACATGAGGGTCGCTTACACAACATCCTAAATATAATCCTCAATGTATAATTCTATAGGTACGGTTTATTGATTGCAGACGTCGACAACTTCCGACTGATCACAATTTCCAGGCCAAAACACTTGCTGTGATTAACCTACAATTTACTCGCGATGTTTGGCGTGGATTTCGAATGTTCACCCGGGTTAGTGTGGCACTAATTTGTCCGGTTCGGGCGTAACAGCTGTGGTGACAATGCCGGGCCGTCGCATGATCTGCAGATGACACCGCCGGGTTCAGTGGTGCCACTGCAGAGTCTCATGGCAGAGTCCCGTGTCACCACCGGGTGCCACTGCAGAGTCTCATGGCAGAGTCCCGTGTCACCACCGGGTGCCACTGCCGAGTATCATGGCAGAGTCCCGTGTCACCACCGGGTACCACTGCAGAGTCTCATGGCAGAGTCCCGTGTCACCACCGGGTACCACTGCAGAGTCTCATGGCAGAGTCCCGTGTCACCACCGGGTGCCACTGCAGAGTCCCATGGCAGAGTCCCGTGTCACCACCGGGTACCACTGCAGAGTCTCATGGCAGAGTCCCGTGTCACCACCGGGTACCACTGCAGAGTCTCATGGCAGAGTCCCGTGTCACCACCGGGTGCCACTGCAGAGTCTCACGACAGAGTCCCGCATCGTGCGGTGGCCTGCATCTCTGCATTGTTGACGTCTCTCCCGGCAGTCACGATCGGTCGCCTGTGACGGCGGTGCACGCTCATTTCACAGTCAGCACCGACCGGGGCCGGGGACGAATAACGGGGCGGGACAGCGGAGCAGAGTCGGGGCGGGACACGGAGATCAGTGGGAGAAAGTGGCACCCCTCCTCCGTGACTGGACTGTGCCAGGGCGGCCCCCACCCGGAGCCGAGCCAGACACACGGGTCACCCTCGCAGGCCTCACAGGCGCGTCTGGCAGCTCACCGCTCTGATTCAGTACAGGCTGGCAGGCCCCACAGGCCCGTCTGTCAGCTCACCGCTCTGATTCAGTGCAGGCTGGCAGGCCTCACAGGCCCGTCTGTCAGCTCACCGCTCTGATTCAGTGCAGGCTGACAGGCCCCACAGGCGCGTCTGTCAGCTCACCGCTCTGATTCAGTGCAGGCTGGCAGGCCTCACAGGCCCGTCTGTCAGCTCACCGCTCTGATTCAGTGCAGGCTGGCTCCTGTTGAGCCGGCAGCGGCTACTTGCCGACGCCCTGGGCCGCGTCACGGAGTCAGCTGGCTCGTGACCGTGGGAAGGGGAGGTGGGCCGCGTCACGGAGTCACCTGCTAGCTCGTGACTGTGGGAAGGGGAGGTTTCTCTCCGGATGAGATCGCAGTGATCCCAAAGACCGACTGTCGCCACAGACATGAATGGTCTATTAAAACAGTTGGATAGATTGAATACATCAACACATCACCAGGATGGAAATTAACGGAATCGATGCATCACTATTTGTCAACTAACTATCGATATAAAAACGAAACAGTTTTGCCAAGGAGATATAGGGACAGAGTACCCAGGTGTTGTTTTCCCAGCTTCAGAGAACGTGAAATGTAGGCTACAAAACAAACTCCAAAGCGAGTAGCCAATATTACGAGTTTAGATAGAAACATGCCATCTAGGCAAGTAAAATGCCATGAAGTATGTGGTACTGGAAAGGATAGGTGAGGACTTCATCGCGCGCCGTGACAGACATCAAATCACGCATCCAAGAAATTGAATAATTACACCCACAGTAGGAAACAATCTGTGGATATTTGTGACCGATTTTACACGATTTCCCCCATTAGCATCCTTACCATTTGCCGCATACATCAGCACATCCCTGATCATATATGGTGCGCATGACTAATCCAGCGCGGTATCACTCATCGGTGCGTCTCTGCTCGCCTCACCAGACACGGTAACGTAACCACGCACCGGCCCGTACCAAAACCGCAGGCCTGCCCGTACCAAAAGGACAGGCCGGCCGCCACCAAAACCGCCGGCCGGACGGTACCAAGACCTCGGGGCGGACGGGGCGGGCGCCGGGGGCCGCACGCTCCACGGGCGCCCGATGTCCGACTCGCCGACGGACCCGGGATATAGGTAGGGACCGGGGCGAGGGCAGAGCCGGACTGAGTCCTGGCCACGGACATACCAGTTGCCCGTGACCGGGCTGGTTATTGATTCAACTTTTTTTGGAACGATTCAATCATGATTCATTCTTGAATCTGAATGATTCAATCACCGTTCGATTCACGGAGACAGTTTTGAGAATTGATTCTTTCCGATTCAAAGAATCAAAACAAATGTTTTAATCGATTCACGTTTGATTCAACATTTAAATATATGTGGTGAATTTGTGTCAAATGAATACAAATGGAAACATACATCAATATGATCATTACAACATTGTTACAGCAATACTATTTCAGTATAAATGAATGTAGCCACTGGGAGTGCATGTATTTGCACAATTCACCAGTGTACTTTAATTATTAAGAATCGTTAAATCTTTTGATTCAATCAGCCTTGATTTGATGCGGGTTTTGATTCAATCACGATTCATGAATACAAAGATCTGGTGGTGAATATATTTTTGTATTCAAGAAATTTTGATTGAACGATTCCAATCGATTCAATCGGTGTTAAATCAATAACCAGTCTGCCCGTGACCAGGAGCCCGTGGCCAGCCACCAGATCACGGTGGCCGCAGATCACGGCAGCTGCCTGTGCCGGCTCTCTGAAACAGTCACGGAGACGCCACTGTGTCTGGGCCTCTCACTGCTCTCTGACACAGTCACGGAGACACCACTGTGCCTGGGCCTCTGACTGCTCTCTGGGACAGTCACGGAGACGCCACTGTGCCTGGGCCTCTCACTGCTCTCTGGGACAGTCACGGAGACGCCACTGTGCCTGGGCCTCTCACTGCTCTCTGACACAGTCACGGAGACACCACTGTGCCTGGGCCTCTCACTGCTCTCTGGGACGGTCACGGAGACGCCACTGTGTCTGGGCCTCTCACGTCTCTCTGGGACAGTCACGGAGACGCCACTGTGCCTGGACCTCTCACTGCTCTCTGGGACGGTCACGGAGACGCCACTGTGTCTGGGCCTCTCACGTCTCTCTGGGACAGTCACGGAGACGCCACTGTGCCCATGGGCCTCTCACTGCTCTCTGACAGTCACGGAGACGCCACTGTGTCTGGGCCTGTCACGTCTCTCTGGGACAGTCCCGGAGACACCACTGTGCCTGGGCCTCTCATGGCTCTCTGTGACAGTCACGGAGACGCCACTGTGCCTGGGTCTCTCATGGCTCTCTGTGACGGTCACGGAGACGCCTTGGCCTGTCACGGCTCTCTGAACCAGTCACGTCCCGGAGTCCCGCAGCCAGCCACTGGTCTCGCCACACCGTTACCCGCACCGCGCGGGCGTCGCCGCCCGGCTGACGGATCGATTCACCGATATGATTTACCGATACCGATATGATTTACCTCATTATGCTACGATTGGCCTCATTATGCTGTGTATGCTCCGCGCAGACAGGCTGTCGCCGCAATATAAACACATCTGGTGTCGGAAGCAGAGCCAATTTCCACTCACGAGCGGCGACAATTTCGCTGACGAAGGCGAGGGCAGCTAAGAATGGTGAGAATATGTCTATTGTGTACCCTGAGGGCGCACCTTGAATAATTGTTCAGGTGTGGTAAATGAAGGTGGAAGTAAATTCAAGATGGTAGATAAGGAGTACTTATTCATTCAGCGACATAATTACAAACAAATGCAGCAAAAAACGGATGAGCTACGCTACTTCTTGAGTAAAGGTTGTTTGGCTAAAGTTGAGTGGTCTGTCCTCAGACAAATATCACCAGTCCTCCGTCTCGGGCACCATGTCCTCCTGCCACGTCCTTAGTCTCGCGCACCATGTCCTCCATATCAGGCACCATGTCCTCGTGCCACGCCACGTCCTTCGTTTCATGCACCATGTCCTCCTGCCCCGTCCTCCATCTCAGTCACCATGTCCTCATGCCACGTCCTTCGTCTCACGCACTATGTCCTCCTGCCCCATCCTCAATCTCACACACCATGTCCTGCTTCTGTCCTCCATCTCTCGCACCATCCAGTCATCCGTCTCAGTGTCATGTCCTGCTCCTCCTGTCCTCCGTCTCACGTGTCATGTCCTGCTCCTCCTGTCCTCCGTCTCAGTGTCATGTCCTGCTCCTCCTGTCCTCCGTCTCACGTGTCATGTCCTGCTCCTCCTGTCCTCCGTCTCACGTGTCATGTCCTGCTCCTCCTGTCCTCCGTCTCAGTGTCATGTCCTGCTCCTCCTGTCCTCCGTCTCAGTGTCATGTCCTGCTCCTCCTGTCCTCCGTCTCACGTGTCATGTCCTGCTCCTCCTGTCCTCCGTCTCACGTGTCATGTCCTGCTCCTCCTGTCCTCCGTCTCACGTGTCATGTCCTGCTCCTCCTGTCCTCCGTCTCACGTGTCATGTCCTGCTCCTCCTGTCCTCCGTCTCAGTGTCATGTCCTGCTCCTCCTGTCCTCCGTCTCACGTGTCATGTCCTGCTCCTCCTGTCCTCCGTCTCACGTGTCATGTCCTGCTCCTCCTGTCCTCCGTCTCACGTGCCACATTCTGTTGTCGGTGCTCCCGGGGCGCCTTGTTCCGATCCTCCTGTCCTCCGTCTCACGTGCCACATTCTGTTGTCGGCACTCCCGGGGCGCCCTGTTCCGCTCCTCCTGTCCTCCGTCTCACGTGCCACATTCTGTTGTCGTTGCTCCCGGGGTGCCCTGTTCCGCTCCACGGCGTTGCTTGGTAACCCCACGTCGTCGTCGCTTGGTAACACCACCGTTAGAAAGACCGTTATCAAGATGGGACGCAACTCACGTACATCTCTGACCACCTCGTGGCGCTCAAATTACTCACCCAGACAGATCAGAACAGGAGACGGACAGTACGGTTCAGTCCCTGATCCCGCGATAAGCCGACTTGGCTCGGAAAAGGCCGACTATGTCACAGAAGTTAGCCCAGATTCGGCCCACATTCGGTCTGGCCCAGATCCGTGCTACCATATACAGGGGACAACTTCCACCAGCCAAAATATGCATAAATATGTATCAAAACCGTTCGAAAAGGGTATCATTCGAAATCTCTCGTCGCAATGAACACAACCATATCCTTGAACGGCTCGGCCCCTGATCCCGCGATAGGTCGACTTGGCTCGGGAAAGGCCGACTTTCGATTGGTGACCGTCGGTGACCGGCCCCGGTGTCGGATTCGGCGGTGAAACTGGGTGACATGGCAGGTGACACAGTGCCAGCTGAGTGGGGCATGGATCCCCGCCGTCCCCAGCGCCGTGACGGCGCCGGCAGTGGCCAGAGCGTGACACCGCTGACTGTGGCCAGAGCGTGACACCACTGACTGTGGCCAGAGCGTGACACCACTGACTGTGGCCAGAGCGTGACACCGCTGACTGTGGCCAGAGCGTGACACCGCTGACTGTGGCCAGAGCGTGACACCACTGACTGTGGCCAGAGCGTGACACCACTGACTGTGGCCAGAGCGTGACACCACTGACTGTGGCCAGAGCGTGACACCGTTGACTGTGGCCAGAGCGTGACACCGCTGACTGTGGCCAGAGCGTGACACCGCTGACTGTGGCCAGAGCGTGACACCGCTGACTGTGGCCAGAGCGTGACACCGCTGACTGTGGCCAGAGCGTGACACCGTTGACTGTGGCCAGAGCGTGACACCGCTGACTGTGGCCAGAGCGTGACACCACTGACTGTGGCCAGAGCGTGACACCACTGACTGTGGCCAGAGCGTGACACCGCTGACTGTGGTCAGAGCGTGACACCGCTGACTGTGGCCAGAGCGTGACACCGCTGACTGTGGCCAGAGCGTGACACCACTGACTGTGGCCAGAGCGTGACACCACTGACTGTGGCCAGAGCGTGACACCGCTGACTGTGGCCAGAGCGTGACACCGTTGACTGTGGCCGGCGACCTGCGCAGTGGCCGGCGATCAGGCGCGAGAATGTGGAACAGACTTCCTCATCATGCAGTGGCTTCATAAATTGTACAGGAGACATGCAATGACGAGCTAACAAGGTGCGTGCTGTCGCGGCAGACACGGCTGCTACTTCTGTTCTTTCATCAGCAAACCAGCGGTTTTTAAACAGTGCTTTTGTGCCTGAAGCTGGGCATCAATTGTAACCCCCTTGAATAGCACTGTTTTCACAATCTTCACCTAGGTACCTAACTAAAAAGCGTTCCATAGTACATAAATAAGATATGTAACCATGTAAGTTACATAGGTTTTTTAAGGATTAATAATTTTAAAGTAGTTCGAAAAAGTTGAAATGTCTCCACAGTTTGTACCACTATAGTTTGTTTTATAGCCGACAGGGGAGGTCCCCGTGATTTACAAATTGCGAGGGACGCGTACCCCATTCCCCCACTTATGACGCACAAGGAAGTCGATATGCCTCACCTGACACCTAGATCATATCAGTCATTCCAATTCAACGGTACTATAAGAAAAGAAAAAACAGTCCTCGATCTTACAGATGGTCTACCTGTCTCGGTAAATGTCGCAGCAATATCTCAGCCGACTTTTTCTCTTTCACCACACGTTTCTCAATCAGCCGACTCATAACCACCCCAATCAGCCGACTCTTAACCGCCTCAATCAGCCGACTCTTAACCGCCTCAATCAGCCGAATTTTAACCGCCTCAATCAGCCGACTCTTAACCGCCTCAATCAGCCGACTCTTAACCGCCTCAATCAGCCGACTCTTAACCGCCTCAATCAGCCGACTCTTAACCGCCTCAATCAGCCAACTCTTAACCGCCTCAATCAGCCGACTCTTAACTGCCTCAATCAGCCGAATCTTAACCGCCTCAATCAGCCGAATCTTAACCGCCTCAATCAACCGACTCTTAACCGCCTCAATCAGCCGACTCTTAACCGCCTCAATCAGCCGACTCTTAACCGCCTCAATCAGCCGAATCTTAACCGCCTCAATCAGCCGACTCTTAACCGCCTCAATCAACCGACTCTTAACCGCCTCAATCAGCCGACTCTTAACCGCCTCAATCAGCCGAATCTTAACCGCCTCAATCAGCCGACTCTTAACCGCCTCAATCAGCCGAATCTTAACCGCCTCAATCAGCCGACTCTTAACCGCCTCAATCAGCCGACTCATAACCGCCTCAATCAGCCGACTCTTAACCGCCTCAATCAGCCGACTCTTAACCGCCTCAATCAGCCGACTCTTAACCGCCTCAATCAGCCGACTCTTAACCGCCTCAATCAGCCGACTCTTAACCGCCTCAATCAGCCGGCTCTTAACCGCCTCAATCAGCCGACTCTTAACCGCCTCAATCAGCCGACTCTCAACCGCCTCAATCAGCCGGCTCTTAACCGCCTCAATCAGCCGACTCTTAACCGCCTCAATCAGCCGGCTCTTAACCGCCTCAATCAGCCGACTCTTAACCGCCTCAATCAGCCGCTCTTAACCGCCTCAATCAGCCGACTCTTAACCGCCTCCCGCTGCGAAATAGCTGCAGCGATCGTCTCCTCTCCGAATGACCCTCGAATCGAGTGGTGCCGCACCCAGGCCGGTCCGTCCACCGCGTCATCGAGTTATGCCGGTCCGTCCATCGCGTCATCGAGTGGTGCCGGTCCGTCCATCGCGTCATCGAGTGGTGCCGGTCCGTCCACCGCGTCATCGAGTGGTGCCGGTCCGTCCACCGCGTCATCGAGTTATGCCGGTCCGTCCATCGCGTCATCGAGTGGTGCCGGTCCGTCCATCGCGTCATCGAGTGGTGCCGGTCCGTCCACCGCGTCATCGAGTGGTGCCGGTCCGTCCACCGCGTCATCGAGTGGTGCCGGTCCGTCCACAGCGTCATCGAGTGGTGCCGGTCCGTCCATCGCGTCATCGAGTGGTGCCGGTCCGTCCATCGCGTCATCGAGTGGTGCCGGTCCGTCCACCGCGTCATCGAGTGGTGCCGGTCCGGGTCCACCACGTCATCGAGTTATGCCGGTCCGTCCATCGCGTCATCGAGTGGGGCCGGTCCGTCCATCGCGTCATCGAGTGGTGCCGGTCCGTCCACCGCGTCATCGAGTGGGGCCGGTCCGTCCACCGCGTCATCTGTTTTCAATCATGGCTCGTCTTGGTGCGCCGATAGCGGCGGTGGTCTGCAGATGTCCCTTGTCACATCGGCTGCGGTCCCGTCACCGTGCTCGTCTCGTCTCGTCTCGTCTCGGTGTCGGCAGACATCAGCGGTGGTGGTCTGCAGATGTCCCTTGTCACATCGGCTGCGGTCCGTCATCTGGCGCACTGACCAGCTGAAGTCATCGTCACCGGCAGATGACGCCAACAGGATTGTTTCCCAAAACGGCATCAGTCAACCGGTAACGATCACTGATAATGATAAGGATCGGGGATCTAATGATGATAATGATAATGATCGGGGATCGGGCTCCGCAACGGCTATGGCTATATGGCGACCATAATCACACATCATAACCGACGAATTGCTATCTCAGCTGCAAAATGGCAGCGACCAAAGCGAGATACTCAGCCTTTCTACTAAATATATACAGTGATTAAAGCTGCATCTCGAAGTTCGTGTGATTAAAGCTGCATCTCGAAGCTCGTCCGATTAAAGCTGCATCTCGAATCTCGTCTGATTAAAGCTGCATCTCGAAGCTCGTATGATTAAAGCTGCGTCTCGAAGCTCGTCTGATTAAAGCTGCATCTCGAATCTCGTCTGATTAAAGCTGCATCTCGAAGCTCGTATGATTAAAGCTGCATCTCGAAGCTCGTCTGATTAAAGCTGCATCTCGAAGCTCGTCTGATTAAAGCTGCATCTCGAAGCTCGTCTGATTAAAGCTGCGTCTCGAAGCTCGTCTGATTAAAGCTGCATCTCGAAGCTCGTCTGATTAAAGCTGCATCTCGAAGCTCGTCTGATTAAAGCTGCATCTCGAAGCTCGTCTGATTAAAGCTGCATCTCGAAGCTCGTCTGATTAAAGCTGTATCTCGAAGCTCGTCTGATTAAAGCTGCATCTCGAAGCTCCTCAAAGCTTCGTTTCCTTATATGACATCCGCCGATCACATTCACATATTCACATCACATATTCCGATACGGCTCAGTGAATTTCAACTCCTACCGCTCGCCCCAGGTTACTGTAATGTGCCCCCTGGAGCGTGCCACGTAACCGACTCTCCCTGTCTGCAGCTCCTGCAATGGAAGCGGGCCCACTGGGTCACGGGGCTGCACCCTGGGAGGGCCGTCCACGTCCGGTTACCCTCACATGGTCTCTATAACTGTCCCTACCCATGTCGATCTGAAGACCATTTACTGCATGCTGAAGGCCTGTCCGATCGCTACGGCCGCGAAAACGCTGATTAAAGTTGCGCCTCCAGCTAGTCAAAGCTCGGCTCTTGCCATGTTCATGTTCGTCATGTCCATGCCATGTTTGTCGATCACATCTGCACACGCAAACCTGCAGATCAATTACGATAGTCCAGGCTGCGCCGACTGTAGCTGGCTTCTCTATCGGTAGCTGGTAGCTACTCAGGTCGGAGCAGGGCGGTATGAGGAGAAACGAATAGCGAAGTACATACGAAATAGTATCGAGTGTCTCAATGGGCTCGGTTGTGACCGCTTCCGACTTGGAGTAGTCAGTGACCAAGTGATAAAGTAAAGACAATGACATAATCCCGGAACTTTGGTAAAATACTTGTAAACGCATTGAGAGTACCTATTTCGAGGCCATTTATGACTCGACGCGTAATTTATCTTTATCTTCGATCATCTAAAGAACAAACGTTCCAGTTTAGGATGTTTCCCATACGTTTTCAAGTCAGTAGATTTTACAATCATCACGGCCAATCAACGACTTAGCCGGTCATTTTCGGGGTTAAACGAGGCGTCGTTAATCGATACTACTGACTTGATTGGCTACCCTGATACAATCGACCCCCAAAGAGCACCGACTTTCACCCGTTTATCTTACGGCAATGCAAATAGAAGACTAATCCTTTCCCCTCGTGATTGTATTACTAAGCCATTTTTCTTATCTACATCAGGTAATTAGGGCCAAACACATTATTACATAACACTAAGTGATGAATAAGTGGTCTTAAATCATGCACACGGCCCATGGCTCGTTTCGCTACCCAGACCAGCAATTGTAGCGGTACTGATTTCTCTCTGCAGCTGGCCTGTACTGCCCACTGCCCACTGGCGACGGCGGCCATACGGCGGCCATACGGAGGCCGGACAGCGGCGATTTCACGTGTTCACGGCGACTCTCACCGGGCCCTGACGATTAGGACAGTGAGAGGAGGAGCACCGGCTGCACGGGCCCACGGCAGTTGCTCCTGCCCGTCACCGTGCGGTGGAAGGGCCGCATCTCGCCCGAGGCCCGAGCACGGCCTCTGGCACGGCACATATATAGGGCATTCGGGGGCTGTTTTACCGTGATCCGGTACGGAGGACAGGCTGGAAAATATGGAGTAACGCACGCGAGGAGCATATTGTTATGTCCATATATAGACGTAACGTCCAAAGAGGAGCATATTGTTATGTCCATATATAGACGTAACGTCCACAGAGGAGCATATTGCTATGTCCATATATAGACGTAACGTCCACAGGAGCATATCGTTATGTCCATATATAGACGTAACGTCCACAGAGGAGCATATTGTCATGTCCATATATAGACGTAACGTCCACAGAGGAGCATATTGTTATGTCCATATATAGACGTAACGTCCACAGAGGAGCATATCGTTATGTCCATATATAGACGTAACGTCCACAGAGGAGCATATCGTTATGTCCATATATAGACGTAACGACCACAGAGGAGCATATTGTTATGTCCATATCTATACGTAACGTCCACAGAGGAGCATATTGTTATGTCCATATCTAGACATAACGTCCAAAGAGATCTAGACGTTATCTAGACCATATCTAGACGCTTCGTTTTGAATCGATACATTGAAATTCATGAAAGGAGAACATTAATACAAGACAGGGATGACAAGGGACGATATGACCATAATACGAATGAAGGCTGGTAACAGTCGACAAGGAATTCGAAGCACGACGAAACCTCGCCGTGAATAATTTCCCGTCAATGAACCGTCTTTAACATATTTGGAATCGTAATTGTGCGAAACAAATTTATAATTTACACTTATGCTTGCAATTAAAACAATCCCTTATGGATTTATGTATATGCTTGTATATTACGTACCAACGGTCTCGACCCGTTGGTAATCGGATGTGTACTGTTCATGCCAGCAGTAGGATAAGACAATACAAGCTCTTATAATTTGATCTGAAAAAATCAAATACTTCACAAACACCACAAACAATGCAACACGAAGATAAATCGATATGATGATGACGATGATTGGGAGTTTAGGGCGCCGCAACTGCCTGCAGTTATGTGGCGTCCATATAAATATATATGAGTACACATCTGCTGCATACGATAGGTAATCATACTTCATAAAGGATTGACATATTTATGGAGGGAAAATGTAAAGTGAAAAATGCAACTCTGTCACTATATTTTAGTTACAGGTATTTTGACCATTGCGCATTTCGTGTGATTATCAAAGAAGCAGCGATCACGCCGTGCCGTCAGCTGACAGTAGCGCCACCTGCCTTTGTTTCAGAGGGCGCTCCAGTCGGCGTGCTGTACGACACTGAGCGTGGCCGGCTGCTGGCAGAGCTGCTGGTCCGCTCCGACGCCAACGTCTCCACCCAGACGGCGTCCAACTGCATCATCCAGGTGACCAAGTTCCGAGAGGCAGGCATCCACAGCTTCGTCAGCCTGTGTGAGAAGACTCCCGTGCCGGCAACGACATCCTCATCACCGTCAAGGACGACTGCCCGGCCCACCAGCCCGGCTGCCGCTCGCTGCGACTGCCTGGGGACTCGCAGTGGCAGGCGCTGGCCTCGCTGGTCAGCCAGCTGCAGCTTCCGCGCGTGCTGCTCGCCGACAGCGCCTACGACGGCGCCCTGGTCGCGGCGCTGAGCGTCAAGGGTGTTCGGACCGTGGACGTCACGCCGGCCGCGTTCTACACGACAATGACTGAGGGCCAGCTGGACCAGGACCTGTCGACCCCGGCCGGCAACGTGGCCGTGGTGCAGCACCGCGCCGCCCTGCTGCCGGCGCTGCGCTGGCTGGACAGTGTCGACGTGCGCGCCGAGCACTGGTTTGTGCCGGACGTCACTGCCGAGTCGCTCACCCACGAGGAACGTCAGCTGATGGGAGACGCGCACCTCTACACCGCGCAGACGGGCGTGGCTCCGGAGGCGCGGCTGCCGGACGCCCCCGAGGGCAGCAACGCGTCGGCGGTGGCGGTGGCGCTGGACGCGCTCTCGGCGGCGCGCGGTGCTGACGGAGAGGGTCTCACGGGCCCGCTGGAGCTCGGTTCGGACCGTAAGCGGGTTGAGAGTTACGTGGAGGTGCTGCTTCACCGGCCGTACGAGGGCGCCGCGCTGCCGCCGCGCGCTGGCGACTGGGTGCCGGTGGCCGTGCTGAAGGGTGACCAGCTGCTGCCACCTAGCGTGAAGTACGTGCTGCCCTCTATGCTGATGCCGCAGCTGAGCGGCGGCGCCGACTGCACCGAGGGCCGTCTCAGTCTGACTGGCACTGACGCCGTCGTGGGTCGCAAGTTCCGGCGTGAGTTCGCCGCCGGTGCGGCGCCGCACCTGCTGCTCGTCTACGGCTCGGCACCGTTCCTGCTGTCCCTCGAGTGCACTAACATCACCAGCGACCTGCACTGTGGCGCGGAGGACCCCGAGACCTGCGTCCACCTGCAGCACACCTACCTCCCGTCCCCCGCTGCAGACCCGGACACCGTCCTGTCCCGCCACACGCGTGCCGCCTCGGACCGCTTCGCCAGCGGCGGTGCGGTGCGGCGCGCTCCCGTCCGTCGTCGGCTCCGCAGCGGACGTGCCGGGTACAGCTCCTCCGCGAACAAGATCAGCGAGCACGGCGCCGCGCACCTCCGCTCCGGCCAGTTCTTGGCCGGCGTGAACCGCGCCGGAGGCTACGAGGCTGACCCGTCGCCGTCGGCCCCGCTGGCCAGGCGGGACGGCATGAACCGCGCCGGAGGCTACGAGGCCGAACCGTCGCCGTCAGCACCTCTGGCCAGGCGGGACGGCGTTAACCGCGCCGGAGGCTACGGGACCGACCCGTCACCGTCGGCACCTCTGGCCAGGCGGGACGGCGTGCCGGAGCCCCAGCAGTACCACCAGCAGCATCAGCAGGAGTCAACCCAGGTGTACAAAGTGCAGCACACTGGTTCTCCGTACGTGCGGCAGGACGCTGCCGACGGTTACCAGGGCTACACGTCGCTGCAGCAGCAGCCGCACCCGCAGCGGACCGGCCTAGTGGCGCAGCAGACCCTGCCGCTGCGCCGGGAGTACGGCACCAAGCCAGTGCTCACCAAGCGCGAGGTGCTGCGCGTGGCGCTCTCCGATATCTTCAGCTGCGTCGGCGCGGTGGGCGGCTGCAGCCTGTGCATGCAGTACTTTGCGACCTACTCAGCCATAGAGCCCGAGGGCTGCTACGCGGCCTGCGCTCTCGGCATTACTGGAAACTGCGTCGGAGCGATCGGTAACATTCTCAGTCAGGTGCTGGCCGCGTAGGCCGACTCTACAGCAGCGCAGAGTTGAGGGTGCCTCCAGCTCCGGAGGTTATCCGTAGGCTCCAGACTCCATCTCAGTTGATGCGTAGTTCTCAGGTGTAACTAATGTTATCAGGGGCAGATACTAACGCAGACCTCGCAATAGTGACTGCTAACAGCTCTGTCGGGTATATATCTGATCTGTGTTGAGAGAACAGATCCCAGCCAGGCGAGCAGGGTCGTTGTTGAATGTGCCTTCACAACGCCGTGGAACTGCGTGCGAGTGTTGTTACAAGTATTGCCACAGCCCACGTGTGGCGGTTGTTACGATATCGTTGTTGTTACGAGTCGTTGTTACGCTGTTGTTACTCTTGTTACGGGTTGTTTTCTGGAACCACTCCTCGGGTCAAAGTCAGTGGTATTTTATACATGACTTGTACCGGTGAGCCCATGCAGCTGGGAAAATCACGATTGTTCGCAAAATGTGTTCGCAGTTATTGTCTGAGAAAATACTCTGAAGAAAATAAATGTGATTTCTAACTATTGCTTCCTAAAGGCTGAGAGGACGCTTGCTTGTTGAAATATCGTGCACGGTTTACATATATACCGAGTCATGCAGTGGATCAAATCAAGGGCGTAGGCAGAATTTCTCCCGGGGGGGGGGGGGGGGGCAAATGGGATCAGAGAGGCCCTCGTAGCCAAGGGGCCCACATAATTAAAACAGTGCAGTATGTTGTATGTTGTAAAACAACGACACATAACTTTCGACAAC
>JAXIVJ010009630.1:0-50266 GCA_036785665.1 Chirona hameri | reverse complement strand
ACAGGCCACCCCATCCCTGACTTGTGAAAACTGGCGGTTGAAAGGTCCCTAACCCAGGGTCCTAGGATTGCTTTGGAGCTTGGGTGCGGAGAATGGCATAAAGAGTGGAAAATTCAACCAAAAGCCACTGTATTCGGCTTTATCAATGTACAATTACCCGCTCACCAGAATTAGTTATTACCTATGCAAATTTTGACCTGTCCTGTCCTATCATTACATCCATAAATCAGTATAGAGTTCAAATTATCGAATACATTTTAGAATAAGGAGTGGAAAATTAAGAGGAAAACTTGGGAAAAGAGTGCTAAAATGGTATCCATAGGGCTGTCGTTTTCCACCCAATTTCCCAATGCTAGGACACTACCCTAACCCCACACCAAATTTGAACACAATCGGCTCAGCCATTCCTGAGATATAGAAATAGGGGTGAGCACGTGCGCACGTGCAGAGGCACTCCACTCCACCCCTGACTTGTGGAAAGGCAACGGCTGAGAGGTCCCTACCACACACCAAATTAGACCGCAATCGGTTCAGCCGTTCCTGAGATATAAAATAGGGGTGTGCACATGCGCACGTGCAGAGGCACCCCGCCCCTGAGTTGTGTGAAAGTGGCGGCTGATGGGTCCCTAACCACACACCAAATTTGCACACAATCGGCTCAGACGTTGCAGAGTTTTGCGAGAAAACACTTTTCAACACCCCTCACGCGGCACGCGCCACGCGCGATGGTAGTCACCCACATGAGTTGGCACCGGTCTCAACAGGGTAGGTTGGATGGGGATGCTCAGCAAAGAAGTCAGCTTGTCAATCGGGACGTATGGTTGCAGAGATATAAGCTTCTCAAAAGCGTCGCCACGGGTCGGGTTGGGCCGGGTCGGGTCGGGCCGCTCATATTAAGATTTTCCCATATACCACGGAAGGACGAGCGAGCGCTTCGTGCTCGCTCGTAATGAGGTTACCGGTTATTGTATTTCTCATGAATTACCTTCTTATGTAACTGCAATAGTTCGCTCACCACTTTTACTAACCACCTCACCATTTTACTCAACGTCACTTTTTAACAATTGGTAGTGTTGCCAGATAGGCGCTCGCTCACTGAAATTACTGATTCCTCACTGAAATATGCTCAACCACTCACATAGGCATACCCAAGCGGGGGAGGGGGCAAACAGAGCAATTGCCCCCTCCTGAAGGTCCGTACATGGCCTTCCGTACATGTACATGGCCTTTGGTTGAAAAAATGAATGATTTGGGGATTTCTTAAAGAAAAAAAGGTTGAAAATATGCCCCTCAAAAAATATAGTGGGCTAAATCCGGTGAGTTTTTTTTTTGGTGGGGGTACTTTATGCCCTCCTGATAACAAATGTCCCCTCCTGGAGTGAATCCTGGGTACGCCACTGACCACTCATCATAATTACTCAGTCACTCGCCGTAATAGTCAGAAAGTTGGCAAGACTGCGGTCGCTCTCATATTTTATAGGAGAGGTATTTTATGTTAGAGCGCCCTGATATTGTTTTTGGTATTGTACAACACTAATGATATTTGTTAGTTGAGACACAGCACGGGTTGGAAGGTGCAATCACTAAGTGCGTGCTCTTACCCGACTCTACCCTATGTCTCCGAGATGATGGCATCCTTTTTTTCATGATCAAACATGTATTTTTACAACAGAAATTAATACTCGCGTCTATCCGCGGTCACCACCCCACAAAGCGGCGCCCCTCGCCACCGGCCGGGCGTGCGAGACATATATTATAAGTTTTTTATAATAAATTTAGTCCGAATGTTTTTGAATGGATGAATTTCCGAGGTCAGGATCCACGCTAAGCATAGCTTGTTGCGCAGGTCCTGACCCCACCACCCGTCGCGCAATTCCTGGCGTCCGGCAGAATTTAAGTATACTATTAAGTATACTATATTCTATACTATATTCTAGAAGAACATACTATGTGGTACGATTCAGTGAAAGAAGAAGTAAAAACAGTGAGGAACAGCAAAAAAAAGTTATGATGATGAGTAAATCAGTGAGCTTCGAGTAATTTCAAGTGATAATATGAAACAATGAGAATTCAGTATTTTTTGCGTTACAACAGTAAAAACAGTGAGCTAACGAGTACAAAAGTGCGACTTCAGTACAATTTTGTGAACTGATAAATAGCATCTGTTTTAAACGCGGGTCCCTTCGACCATAATTGCTGTAAAGGTTAGGTCAGGTTTGATTATTATCTTTTTTGGTAATGTCATAGCTTTGGTATTACTGGTACACATTTTTGTCTAGTCATAATAATACTCTTCTTCTATTAGGGACCCCAAGAACACCACTAACTGGGGAGGTGAATTACTGAACTATTACCATAACAACAGACTTGTCATGCTTTTGGCATTTAATGTATTGTCAGTATTGATAATGGAGCAAATTATTGTGATATGACCTTACAAATTACTATTCAAGTTTTAGTGCATTTATATATACTTTATATGCATTTTCGGCCACAGGCCATGATCACATATACAATAAAGCAAAGATGAATGAATATGTCACACCAAAACCTAGCCAGTGGTTACATCATCAGTTTCCCTGCACTTTTCACATGATAAGCATACATGGTACCTATATTTTAATAACACACACTCATGAAAATAACAAAAAACATGTAAGTCAGTACTGCTTTTTAGCGAACACTCCTCTAAAACCAGTCAAATGATGTGCTAAGATGAAACATTTCTGTTCAGCACAGGTTTATGTTTTCAAATGTGGAGGGATTCACAATTTTTTATGTGAGGATGGTCACTAGTTTTTTTGCAAAATCTCAATTGATAAGGGGATTTCTCAGCATAGACATTGGTTCTCCCGATGAGCCGCTAGGAAATGATCTCCAATAGGTGTCTCAGGGGTTTTGTTTTTGGCAATGAGGATGTGTTACAAACGACACATGCAATCTTATAAACTACCCCAGAAGTGAACCATCTACTTTAAGACCAGACTTGCATGCATTGCAAACACGTCCACCAGACGAACACTGTGGTTGTGAAAAGGTCAAACGAGTAAGACAGCTTTTCAGAGTGGTTGTGTTGCGCCACACAACCAGCAAGTTAGATTGTTTAGCAATAGAGCTAATTTTTGCGCGCACACACTCGTCAATGTACAGCAAGGTCAGGTACCTGTCAACCGACTTCTGCTCTTCTTTCGAACGCTCCTTTGCTGTCCTGGTTCATGCCGTCCACCGTTGCGAGGTCGTCCTTTCTGTGACTTGGCTACTTCCCAGTGAAGACGATGCCCAAGCTGCTTTCTATAGCCATTTGCTTTGCATTACTCCTGAATTTTCTGGCAAGAACGGGAGCTAGCAGCTGCATCTAAAGATAATCTCATGGCACGGCAAAACTCTGACCGGAGGCCTGTTCACGGGGTCTGCGGCCGCCGCGGCTCCCGCGGCCAAAAGGGCGGGGCTTAATCGTCAGCCAATCACGAAAGAGCAGATCCGGGAGGAGATACTCTCCGCTCCGCGGCTCCTACGGTTGCTCGGGAGCAGCCGCAAAAGAACTTCGACATAAATCGCGCGCGTCTGACAAAGGTTGCGCACTGTTCTGTTGATATCGCAGCTCACTGGCGGTTGTTAGACCAAAAATGACAACTCGTAGTGACTCGTAGATATTCATGTAGTTGAGTGGTTTTGAAAAACATTGAGGGTTTTCATGAAATTGCCTATTCGTTGCGAACGCTACACGCGTCATTTATCAGCCGCCATCAGCGGCCGCAAAAGTGTTCAAAGTTGTTCAAATTAAGCTCCGCCTCCTGACCACGGGAGCCGCGGCGGCCGCAGACCCCGTGAACAGGCCTCTGATTACAGCTTTCTTTGTAGTCATCGGATGTGAAGACGTTTGATGAATGATTATCCCAGAGTGGTTATCCTTGATGTACAGTTCAGTCAAATACTGCTGGAACTTTTCTGCTGGAAGCTGGAACTTTTCAAGAAGCTGATTCAAAATTATTTCCAGCAGCCACAAAGCTTTTTATTTGGGTCCACCGCAAGTTGAGACGATGGGTCTGATCAACTTGTACATCAAGCCTAATCACTCTGGGATATCATTCATCAAATGGCTTCACATCCAATGACTACAAAGAAAGCTGTAATCTGGTCGGAGTTTCGCAGTGCCATGAGATTATCTTTGGATGCAGCTGCTAGCTCCCGTTCTTGCCAGAAAATTCAGGAGTTATTTGAAGCAAATGGCTATAGAAAGCAGCTTGGGCATCGTCTTCACCGGGAAGTAGCCCAGTCACAGAAAGGACGACCTCGCAACAGTGGACGGCATGAACCAGGACAGCAAAGGAAGAAAGAAGAGCACAAGTCGCTTGACAGGTACCCATGGTTGGAAAAGTTGCTGTTTGCTGGTATACATTTTGTACTCTTTTGTACTTTTTTAAAATTTGTGTACTCTTTGAAAAGGGGAAAATAAACATAATCAAATTAAATATGATTAATAGTCATATTTTATTTGATTCAGTCAACTGGCTCTGGAGACCTCAAGCCCTCAATCAGAATACAAAAGAGTACAAAATGTATACCAGCAAACAGCAACTTTGCCAACCATGCGGGTACCTGACCTTGCTGTACATTGACGAGTGTGCGCGCGCAAAAATTAGCTCTATTGCTAAACAATCTAACTTGCTGGTTGTGTGGCGCAACACAACCACTCTGAAAAGCTGTCTTACTCGTTTGACCTTTTCACAACCACAGTGTCCGTCTGGTGGACATGTTTGCAATGCATGCGAGTCTGGTCTTAAGGTAGATGGTTCACTTCTGGGGTAGTTTATAAGATTGCATGTGTCGTTTGTGGGGACAAAGGGGAAGATGTGACCTACATAGGGGAAACAAAAAGACCCATCAGACTGTGTTTTAATGAACACGTCCTCACTGCCAAAAACAAAACCTGTGAGACACCTATTGGAAATAATTTCCTAGCGGCTCACCGGGAGCACCAATGTCTATGCTGAGAAATCCCCTTATCAATTGAGATTTTGCCACAAAAAAAAAACTAGCGATCATCCTCACAGAAAAATTTGTGAATCCCTCCACATTTGAAAACATAAACCTGTGCTGAACAGAAATGTTTCATCTTGGCACATCATTTGACTGGTTTTAGGGGAGTGTTCACTAAAAAGCAGTACTGACTTACATATTTTTTTTATTTTGATGAGTGTGTTATTAAAGTATAGGTACCATGTATGCTTATCATGTGAAAAGTGCAGGGAAACTGATGATGTAACCACTGCACAGTGGGCGTAAAAGAGGATTTAGCCTCGCGAAACCTATTAACCCCTATAACTTTTTACCTTACAACATACATCAACCAGTAAAACATTATTAGAAAGCCAATTAATCAAGGAATACATTATGTTAAATAGCGGACATGTTGCAGGGTTTTTGTAACGCTAACGGGTTTTTGTAATTGCTTGCAAGTTGCAATATAGAACATTAGGGTTAAAATTTGGATCTCCTCGGATCTCCGGAATTACTGTACCGATTTTACCAATTCAAACGGCATTCGATTGCCCCTTGAAAATGTGTGTGGGGAAACCTAATATTGTTGACCTCGGGGTCACCGATGACGTCACAGATCACGTCAAAGACACAATGTTTGACCGTGTCATAAAGGTCTCGGTGGATGGAATTGTCGCGCAAAATTGCGATAACGTATAAGCAGTCAATAAATCGGTAAGATTCGTGTGTCTGACACTTATAAGTAACATTCTAAGCTTTTTATGACCTTGGGTCAGTTCAAGGTCATCCGAGGTCACGAAGTCAAACTGCCGATTACGGTCATTAGGCGTTGTAACACATGTTTATGGGTTCGTTTATCGTCTCGAACCCTGAAAATGGCCATATAACATTGCTTATTCCATAGACATATAAGTAAAAAGCAAAAACGTAAATGCATTTTGTATGCATGGTAATGCTGTGAGAGGTGGTCGATTTTTGTCTTTGAAAGATCATAATTAAGGTATTTTTGACGATATCGACTTCAAATTTGGTACACATATTCACTGAACACGTCTCGATCACATGTATTCCAGTGTTGGATAACTGATTTGTTTCGAAAATATTGCAAACAGCTATATTTTTAGGTCTTTGGATTTCTCAAACTTTTGAATTTCAATAAAATTCGAAAATCCGAGATGGCAGTTTGATAGCCAAGTCTATTCTCAGTTATCGGGTATATGATAATTTAATTTATCTTAAAACATGTACTTTTGACAGCATATTTTGCAAACCCTTATTTTTCAACAAAAACCGCAGAACATGACGTCGCTCTGACGTCATTCCCGGTTGACCTATCATAAGTTAATCTTTTTCCTTCAACAAACATGTGCAAAATGAATGTGAGAGAGGGGACTGAAAGTTTGGTGACAATACCGGTGTTAGTTTAGGAGATATCGCAAAATAATGGAGGGGGAGATAGCCCCCCCCCCCCCCCCCCGCCCAATTAACTCACAGGTTAATATGATTTTGCAACACTAATAATGTTAATAGCGTGCTATAATTAGTTTTTTTTAGGTATCCAGAAAACTTTTCGGCAGCGTTCAAAACGTTTCGCTTGTTTGCTGACTGGCCTTGGCTGACTTGTTTAATGTTTGCTATGTTTATATTTGTTTGCCATGTTGAAAGATCATACATTGTCACACAAATTGTGCAAATTTGCCATCATAAATGTATTCCTGCTTTGAATTAGGGTTAGGCTTTTCCACATCAGGGAAATATGGCACCGGATGTGGTCAGAACTTGAAAGATAAGTATATGTTGTAGAACTTGGGGCACGACTCTAATGGCTATCCCAAATAGATAACCCAACATTTTGCTCTTGGTGTATTATCAGGGTGTACAAGACAAATAAATTAAATTAGTACATATCTGCTACAAGCACAACTGCTAAATGCCCAATGCATTGTACCATATTGTATATTGGTCTTCCGAGGGCCTCTCAGATAAACGCATTAATATTATTTGAAAAGTTCAAAAACCAAACTTAGGTATATTTGACAACTCAGTTCTGGTAATCTTGGACAAAAGTCATTTTTTGCCATTTCCTTAGAAAATTGATGCTTCTGCAGACGTACATTTTACCCTATTTATTATTTATCCATGCATACTTTATGCGACTATTCCAGGTAGATGTAAACCTTGTTCATGAACCTTACATTTATTTAATTCTTCACACTTTGCACAGCACTATGACGAGTTACAGGTAGTCACTATCACTGCTGCTGTGACGCTCTGCTGTGATGCTGTGACAGTCTGTCCACCAACCAATGAGGACGATTCCATGACAAATCTTCGTCCCGCATTTCTTCGTCGGGCATTTCTTCGTCCGCATTTCTTCGTCCGCAAATCTTCGTCTCCGCATTTCTTCGTCGCGCATTTCTTCGTCTCGCATTTCTTCGCATCCGCAAATATTCGTCTCGCATTTCTTCGTATCCGCAAATATTCGTCTACGCAATTATTCGTATCCTAACCTAACCGAATATTTGCGATACGAAGATTTGCGTATACGAAGTTTCGCGGATACGAAGAAATGTGAGACGATGATTTGCCGATACGAAGAAATGTGAGACGAAGAAACGCGCGACGAAGAAATGCGCTACGAAGAAACGCTAGACGAAGATTTGCGTACGAAGAAATGCTGGACGAAGAATTGTCCGGACACCAATGAGGACGCTTCTGAGTCCGCTGTAGTTTGGTGGTGGTTTTATATTATCGTTTAAATAAAAACCTTCAAATGCCAGCTTAGATCATATACCATGCGCTGGGTTCCTACACCCGGGCGCTTAAGTAAATATGGAAACTTCTTGCAAAATGTTACATAACAGGCTGAGGCGCAAGTTTGCACAACTTTTTCAAGCTTGACCCGTTATATAAGATCCCAGTGCACATACTGTTGCTAGTTTTGATTCACTACCTGATGATACTTATGATATCGGCACTATCAAATTTAATTATATTAATTTTAGGAATCAACAGAGATAAGGCAATATATTTAATATTTATTTGGCTTATTGATTTGCTCAATCTTCTAGATCTATCATATGCACGACAACATATCATTACATCACACTATTAACACACTAGGTGCGGAAAATGCAAGCATATTGGCTCATCATCACATTTGCCAAAACGTTTAAATTGCCTGTGAATGATGAGTGTTTAAAGGTGATGTGAACTCTTGTGTTTAATGTCCCATTCCTCTACAACAACAAAAAACAGAATAGTCAAATAAATGTGATATTGGTGATCAATGGACATTTTCTAGTCGATTGATATACATTTTGTTATCACACTTGGTAATGTATTTTTTGGAGTTCTACAAGGCTAGACCGGCCGGAACGCCCACTGTGCATATTTTTTTTCCAGTTTCCAAGATCTGGTAATATATTGGATCTGATTCTCACAACAGAGCCATATAGAATCAGTGAAGTTGAGGTCAAGCCCTCACCTCCCGGCTGTGATCACTGTAGTATTCACTGTCAGTCCCCTTTGGCAAGGAAATCCAGTTACCATCTTACTCGCCACATCACAAACTTTGGTTCAGGGGACGATATGACCTGATTAATAGAATCCTTAGTAACGTTGATTGGGACATTGAGCTTATGCACCTGACAGCACAGGAGGCATTTGCCAGACTCCTTGAAACTCTTCAGCCTCTGATTGTCCAGTATGTTCCCACCTCTGACCACAACAGAACCAGAGAAAAAGTTCCATGGAAAACTAGTCTGCCAACTTCTTTGAAAAGGAGACGTACAGAGACATGGTGTGAATATAAACGCGCCAGAACTCTCCATGGCCGCAGGTCACCTATCACATGTCGTTTGCTTTGTTCATTCCTCCAGGTCAACAAGCAGCTTCGCTGTTTTGCTTTCCACTCACAGGTAGAATATGAAAAAAGTCATTGTTATCAAAGATGAAGGAAAATCCGAAGCTAATACATTCCTATCTGCGTTGCAAGAAGAAGTTTCGGTCTTCTGTCGGCCCACTTCGGCTGGCACCCGACTCTACAACTGACAGTCCGCTTGAAATGGCAGAATGCTTTTCTGATGCCTTTGCTAGCGTTTATAATTATGATGTACCAGATGACCCAGCACCACACCAGCAGGGTGATGGGGTGTTGGAGAACATTGACTGGTCCCGCCGATATTAGGAACATTCTCCTTGCTCTGGATGTAAACTCATCTATGGGACCAGATGATCTTCACCCTCACCTGTTGAGAGCTTGTGCAGACAACTTGGCCTATCCCTTATTCAGGATATTCCATTTATCTCTAGAGAAGGGGTCATTGCCCCCTCTTTGGAAACTATCCTTGGTTGTGCTGATTTTCAAGAAAGATTCCCATGCTGACCCCCTGAACTATCGCCTGATCTGCTTGCCATCTGTTCCCGCAAAATGTTGGGAACGTGTAATTTCACAAGAACTTCGTACGTTTTTCATTGAGAACAATATCATAACTGGCCATCAGTTTGGTTTCAGGCCAGGCAGGTCTACAGAGGACCAGCTTCTGATTACATATGATTGTTTTGAGAGGACTCGATAAGGGCAAGATCGTTGATCTCATACTGTTTGACTTCGCAAAAGCGTTTGATGTGGTCTGTCATGCTATACTGCTAGACAAACTGAGATGCATAGGTATAGGTGGCAGACTGCTCAACTGGCTCCATGAGTTTCTAACCGGTAGAACAATGCAAGTGGTCGTAAAACATACATCCAGCTCACCAAGGGAGGTTAAGAGCGGTGTACCACAAGGATCGGTACTAGGTCCAATTCTCTTTCTAATATATGTTAACCATATTGCAGCGAACCTCACATGCCAATATAAGATCTTCGCCGACGATCTGAAGATTTACACATGTATTGACAACACAGACATTGATCATAGCGCCACAAGCTTGCAATCTGATATCAATCACCTTCACTTGACTGCAAAATCATGGGGACTCCACATGAACTCAAGGAAATGTGCCGTTCTTCGCTTCCAGAGGCGCTCGCACACACATGACAGACCTAACTACACACTAGATGGACAGCAGCTTCCATATGCAAATACACAGATGAACCTCAGAGTATTGATTGACAATCAACTGAAGTTCCATGAGCACAGCTGAAGTGCGACAAGGAAGGCTGGCGGGGTAGCACACAGTTTCCTGAAAGGGACATTGTGCAGAGAACCTGAATTCATGGTCCACATACTCAAGGCACATATCAGGCCAGTCTTAGAGTACACCTCAACTGTCTGGAACACTGGATACTTGCAAGACGTCAGGAAGCTTGAATCTATACAGAGGCTCTGGACTCGTCAGGTCAAAGGACTGGAAGATAAGGAATATGGGAACAGGTTAAGAGCACTCGATCTGTACTCTGTGAAGGGAAGATTTCTCAGAGCCGACCTAATCAAGTGCTGGAAAATCTTCAATAGCAATTGTCCCATAGAGCCCACAGATCTGTGGGACACCTCCTCTGACTCCCGAACTCAAGGTCACCGATTTAAAATCAGGGTTACCTGATGTCAAATCGATGCTAGGGCTCGCTTTTTCACTGAACGTGTGGTACATGATTGGAATTCCTTGCCCGACCGGCTAGTGTCCTCAGCGACACTGCCAGAGTTCAAGTCCGCTCTAAAAACCTACCTAGCCAACTGACTATTTGATTATCTGCACTAGATTGGATAGGTCAAACAGACAATCTGCACTATACCATTTATTCCAGTATACCTACATTTTCTATCCACTCCACCCTTGGTATGCACCCTGTTCTTAACAAGCTAGGACAGGGTTAGAAGCGCCAGGGATTCCTATCCACCAGTCATATTTCCTGCCCTAGTTCCTTCATTTCTCCCAATTCACCCATTCCTGTCATTGCCCATTGCAATTTCTATCTCATTTTCTTGAATTGCTCTTCGTTTACATCTTCAACTAAGTTGGATTCAGTAGTTATTCTGCACCAATCTCATTGTGTAGTCACATTCTATGATGTATATGTCCACATTGTTTACACATTTGTTTACACATTTGTTGTATTTGTTGTATTTAGGACCTCAAGGTATTCTCTGTTGAACGCATTTTGGCATCCATTGACACCAATTTTCGTTAAGTTACTACTCCACAACAGTTATTTTTAAGACCGGCTCAATTAATAACACCAAGCAGACGTAATCTTCCAGCCCTTTACATCCCTGTCCCATCCAAATGTGAGATTCTTGTCCTGTGCAGGGGTTGGCACGTCTCTCTTCGACACAGTTTCCTTCCTACATTATCCTCTCCACCATCAGGGTAATGAGCAAAGAAACCCAACAGGTGAGTTGAACAGGTGAGTGCACTGGCTAGGTTTTGGTGTGACATATGCATTCATCTTTGTTTTATTGTATATGTGATCATGGCTTGTGGCAGAAAATTCATATAAAATATATATATATATATATATATATATATATATATATATATATATATATATATATATAAAAATGCACTAAAACTTGAATAGTAATTTGTAAGGTCATATACAAATTATTTTCACCATTATATATCTAGTGCCTTATATTCAACCAACACTTACCCAGATAAATATTGTCAGTATTGTCTATATTGCCAATATCATGAAAATTACAGTATTAGGATGTGTCCAGCATTACAGCTGTCTACCCTACAAGGAAATTAATGAAAGTTAGACCAAGTCGTGGAATAGACCAGGCAGATGAAGGGAACTTACCTCAATATTTTCCCCATAGCAAGAGTGTGCCATTGCACCTTCAAAATTTGTGTCACAAAATTAAAACACAATTAGTCAAAGTGAAGGATGAATGGTCAAGAAATATACACTCCTTGTTATTCATCTTGATCTGTGGAGGTTAGCAAAAACAGTCAAGGTGGTGTCACGCAGTCAACCTGCCACGCTTCGTTGCGCTATCCAAATTTATATTTTCAACCAGCACAACTCTTACACAAGGGGTGTTGGTACAGGACAAATAAATTAAACCGCTAAAACGAATTTATTTAATTAGTTTTGCCTTCAAACAGCAATGAACATACGACGCGCAAAGATCATTCTCCCATCCAATCAAGGTCATATATAGGAGGTAGAGTCATCCGGCAATTGTATGTGATCATGACGTCAGAACGTGACGTCATGTGGATCCATCGGCCTCCTCCGCAATTGCAATTAATGGTATTTCGGTAGAAATCAATATCATATAACTCAGAAAGTAAAAAGGTTACGAAAAATACAAAGACAGTGTTGGAAATCTCAAAACAAGGCGAATCGAAATATTTTGGATCATTTTAGGCTCAGATCAATATTGAGGTCACTAGATGTCATCAAAGGTCTGGGCCAAGTTCACGGTCCCCTGCGGTTCTGCGGTCTCCAGCTGAGGCTCTAAGCCCCGCCCCTTCGATGCAGACTGGTTATTGATTCAACTTTTTGGAACGATTCAATCATGATTCATTTTGGAATCTGAATGATTAAATCACCGTTCGATTCACATATACAATTTTGAGAATTGATTCTTTCCAATTCAAAGAATCAAAACAAATATTTTAATCGATTCACGTTTGATTCAACATTTAAGTATATGTGGTGAACTTATGTCAAATAAATACAAATGGAAACATACATATATATTATCATTAAAACATTGTTAGAGCAATACTATTTCAGTATAAATTAATGTAGCTACCGGAACTGTATGTATTTGCATAATTTACCAGTGTACTTCAATCGTTAAGAATCGTTAAATCTTTTGATTCAATCAGCCTTGATTTGATGCGGGTTTTGATTCAATCACGATTCATGAATCAAAAGATCTGGTGGTGAATCAATTATTGTTTCATTCAAGGAATTTTGATTGAACGATTCCAATTGATTCAATCAGTGTTGAATCAATAACCAATCTGCTTCGATTAACTTTTTATTTGACCTAAACCATATGCAATTGGTATGCATCGACGTGTTCTGACGAGGCGAACATGATGACATCAAAATAATTGTTGTATCTATATTTGTTAAAAAAAAAGTTATTTGCGAAAACATTTTAACCGACCGCAGACGACATGCGCCAGAATTGACTACTGGGTCGACTTGATTTGATGCGGGTTTTGATTCAATCACGATTCATGAATCAAAAGATCTGGTGGTGAATCAATTATTGTTTCATTCAAGGAATTTTGATTGAACGATTCCAATCGATTCAATCAGTGTTGAATCAATAACCAATCTGCCTCGATGAACTTTTTATTTGACCTAAACCACATGCAATTGGTATGCATCAACGTGTTCTGACGAGGCGAACACGATGACATCAAAATAATTGTTGTATCTATATTTGTTTAAAAAAAGTTATTTGCGAAAACAGTTGTAACCGACCGCAGACGACATGCGCCAGAATTGACTACTGGTCGACGTCATAAGTAGAAGTGGACACGTTACGAAGATAGGGATGACACCCCCTGCATCCAATGTTTACGTTCACATTTGGAGGCCATTTGTCTCAGATGCGCCGGTTTTTAAACTGATAATGCGCACAAAGGAAATGTGTGAGCAAATTATTATATTGCGTCAAAGTTATGCCACTGTCAAAGCAAAGACAGCGATTGACTATCGCAAAGACAGCGAAACTCCGAGGCTCAAGTGGACCACCGAACCACGGGAAGATTGGAAGTTTACAGTTTCCAGGGATGTTTTTTAGTGTTGCTCGAGCACCCCACATGTTGATTTGAGCACCCCCAAAGTTGAATGACCCCAAAATATTGTATTTTGGTGTGACTTGATGTCTTTGCTTTGTGTGCAGTTTTTATAGAAATAGTTCACCTTCGGAATTTTTTTCAGAACACGATTTTATTATATTTTTTAATACAGTTTCTTTTTTTCTTTTTAAAAATGGTCCTACATGGCGCCAATTCAGGACAAAAGGTTGTAAATTATTGATTTTATGGTGTACGTTATTGGTCTGCGCATGCTCCATGGGAGTGCTGACACTTTCAGACGGTACGGTACATCATATATGCGCCGCATTCCTTCGCCAAAAAGTCAAATATCTTCGGCTGGAGTCTTTTCAGCCAATGAAAGTTCCAGATAAGGATTTCTCAACACGGGCTACAAAACTGCTATTTCAGTTCAAAACCCATATTGAAGGTGAACTATTTCCTTTAAAGGAAATAGTTCACCTTCGGAAACAATTTCAGAACACGATTTTATTATATTTTTTAATACAGTTTCTTTTTTTCTTTTCAAAAATGGTCCTACATTGCGCCAATTCAGGACAGAAGGTCGTAAATTATTAATGTTATGGTGTGCGTTATTGCTCTGCGCATGCTCAGACTACACAGAGAAAAAAGTACTCTCCTCTTGCAAAACACTATGAAAATCATCCTTTGTACATGCAAAAACTCTGCACATTCTCTCCAAAAACCCTCCGTTGACTCGGATTGGCAGCAGGCGGCAGAGTTATCTCAGCATTCCGGCATCATTAGCAGCGTTTTAGGAGTTTTGACGGAGAGTCGTTCAAGGCCATGGCAAATATGGAGGATGAGAGGGGAGTTCCGGCGCAGCGTAAACAGAGTGTTTTGGGTTGTACATTGGTGACTCCCGGCCGGCACTCGTCTTGTTTTCTTGGTGTGCGCTGGCGGTAGCCTGTCGTGCGCTTTGTTCAGCGTTTTGGGGTGGCTCTTGCAGAGTAAGTCGAGGTGGTCGCGCGGAATGCAACGGCAGACATTTTGGAAACGTTGTGTGTTGTGTTTTTGTGCTGTAGCTGTGCCATAACTATGTGAATTATGGTCAGGTGAGTCGGAGTTGGAGTTGTCTTAACCTGTGGTAAATTGGCACAACCTTATTGGCATCACAGAAATGGCAAATATCAGACTTTTAGTGCTTTTGTCGGTGCACTTAACTGCCTTAACATTTATGGCACCCACACAGACCCAAATCTTAGTCATATGTACGCCTTTCCCACTGCAACTGTTTTAAATGTTACTACATATAACTATTAAGTCACTACACATCTTCCAGACTGAGACACTATTCTGTACCATTTATTTTATGTAGAATGTATTTTACCTAATAATATTAAATGAAAATATTCCTGGAACATCACAAGTGTTTGGTGTTCACCCATTGCCGTGTGAAGTGTTATACTGCCCTGCACCATTTCTTGGTTAGTGTTTGGTGTTTACGTGATTGTTGACATAAATATGAAGATTAGTGCAGATTATCTGCATAAATATGCAGATAGTTGAGAAATGCCTGGCCTAATTAAGCTGAAATTTGGTGTGTGATTTGATAACACTACTGGCAATGTCGATGTGTAACACAAAACTGTTTGCTCAATATTGCAAATATAAAAAACATGTCAGGTAGTAGATATTAACGCTACGGGCTCGCTCATCCTAAACTGATTAAGACGTCATACTGGTCGTTATATGGCTGCTGGATTAGTTTGCTCACATACTTGAATATTAAATGTTGTAAAATAGCATTGCTGCATTGTTTTTGGTCCACAGACGGAGCAGTAGAAACGCTGCTGCGCTTACTTGGAGAGAGTGCAGTAGTACTCGACTGCGACCATGAGACGAAGCTGCAGCCTATCGTGACCCCCACGGACAAGCACTCAACGGGCAAGGTGGCAGACTACGAAGTGCTGGTCGAGAAAGTACATGTGGTTCGCGTGAATCGTCTCACCAGTGCCATGCTTGTGTTCGCTATGCTGTTTTATATATTTAACCAAAAAACGCATCACACCCAAAACAAATGTAAACTGGTTCCTGCAAACGCATGTGCTTGAGCTCCCATGCGAGCACAACCCCAGCGCGGCAGCGGCGAAAGCCGTCGCCGAGCTGCAGGCCATGTCAAAAGTAGGAGGCAACAGTGACCTCTAGGTGGTGAATCCGCCCGGCAGCCATCCCCGCTTGAGGCGACACTAGCGCCGCAGCGGAGAGGGGCATGCGTTAGTGGGGCAATGTTTCTTACTAGTTGCTATGGCACTGGTGGGATGGGACAAGTGTCCATCTTCTAGCCGCGGTGGACCGGTTTCTACGTATTAGTAAAGTAATCTTGCTACGGCCTAGCCTGTCGGCCCTTCTGGCAGCGGGCGGGGGGAGGGGGGGCAGACGGCGGGCACTCTGCGAGAATGCGGGAGGAGCCCAGCAAATATCGCTGCTCCGCCATAGGAACACACACACGCACGCACGCGCGCACACACATACGGAAGTGATTTATTTTATTGGTATTCGGTTAACTGTCAGTTTTTAGCGGAATTAATTAATTGAAAGGAAAATGTTAGCGACTGATTTGTGATTGAATCGACTCTTATGCCCACTGTTATTTGTCATATTATGCTGTTATTTTGTGTTACATTGTGCGTGAGAGTACTTCATCCATGGTTTCCAGTCATGGTTTTAATAAAGTATGGATGGTTGAGCGTGTTCCGTGCCTTTTAACATCCGTCGGACACTGTTGAAAGCATGGATTTGCTGTGAAATTAACTGTCACATCACAGCCATTTGCCATGATCATGGGGGAGTATAACAACAGAGTAATAAGAGAGAGAGAAAGAGAGAGTTGCCAGAGTAAAGTCAGTGTTACGGTAGTTTTAAGAAGGAGCTTCAGCATAGTTTAGGGAGAGTTTTGGCAGAGTTTCTCCAGACTTGAGGAAGAGTTTTCGCAGAGTTTCTCCATACTTGAGGGAGAGTTTTGGCAGGGTCATCGCATAGCAACAAAGGAGTGTTTTGGCAGCATTCCTGGGAGAGTGAAAATAGACAACGACCCTTTTACTCTTCAAGGAGAGTACTTTTTTCTCTCAGTGCAGTGCTGGCACTCTCAGACGGTACGATATATCATATATGCGCCGCATTCCTTCGCCAAAAAGTCAAATATCTTCGGCTGGAGAGTCTGTTCAGCCAAGAAAAGTTGCAGATAAGGATTTCTCAACACGGGCTACAAAACTGCTATTTCAGTTCAAAATCCCATGTTGAAGGTGAACTATTTCCTTTAAAGGGATTATACGGGTTTTTCCCAGAATAATTGAGTTACATAGTAAAACGTACTTATAAAGGTGGTAGAAGTCCCACGGTAGCCACATTTTTCTGGAAATGACCTCTTCTGCACGTAAGGACATTCCAAAGTGCGCGGTGATGCCACCGCGTATTTTCTGCAGGACTGGCTGAGGTAGAGCCAGTCATCTCTTTTATGCTAATAAAAACACCTCACGTATGACATATTTCCGGTAAAATAAGCAATATTTGAAAGAAAATAAACTTGTTTTGTTCCAACGACAGCAGCAGTTACCTTGTTTCCCCATACAATTCTATATTTTTCATGAATTTTCATGCCAAAAAAATTAATACGCCACCACCAAATTCTCAACGCTAAAAGCCAGAGAAAAGAAAACCACAAAACCACAAAACCTCAACGAACAGTGTGCAGTAATACAAAGTCCCGGCAGTTTTGAATTGCATAATAATTTTGTGATCCAGTGTAGGACTTGCAGATAATTCAAAACTCTAAAATTGTTCTGTAGATAAAAGTGGTGGACAGAAGTGCCGATCAAGTACTCGTTATCTGATACTAGTCTCGAAAAACGCCCCAGTTTTTAACGCTGATAATTTCTGAAATAATGGACTAAATGAGCATTGAGGTCCCTGTTATATGTCTTAAACGTGGTTAAAACTCATACAACTGCAAAAGAGTGCATTTACTTTCAGGACGTAAACCCGTATAATCCCTTTAAAGTAAATAGTCCACCTTCAACATGGGGTTTTTAACTGAAATAGCAGTTTTGTAGCCCGTGTTGAGAAATCCCTATCTGCAACTGTTCTTGTCTGAAAAGACTCTCCAGCCGAAGATATTGGACTTTTTGGCGAAGAAATGCGGCGCATATATGATATACCGTACCATCTGAAAGTGTCAGCACTGCATGGAGCATGCGCAGACCAATAACGTACACCATAAACTTAATAATTTACGACCTTCTGTCCTGAATTGGCGCGATGTAGGACCATTTCTGAAAAGAAACTGTATTTAAAAAATATAATACAATCCTGTTCTGATAAATTTTCCGATGGTGAACTATTTCCTTTAAAGGAAATAGTTCACCTTCAACATTAGTTTTAAACTGAGATAGCTGTTTTGTAGCCCATGTTGGGAAACCCCTATCTGCAAGTTTCCTTGACTGAAAAAGACTCTCCAGCCGAAGATATTTGACTTTTTGGCGAAGGAATTCGGCGCATATATGATATACCGTACCGTCTGAAAGTGCCAGCACTGCCATGGAGCATGCGCAGACCAATAACGCACACCATAACATTAAAGGGAAATAATGACCTTTTTCCACAAAAATGGAGTTAGCACTTGAAATCGCCAGACGAGACCAAAATATATTGTAAATTCATCACATTTTGCATGAAAACTTTCCTACCGAAAGATATTTCAAGTTAAAGTTGATAAGCGTTCCACACTTTTAACGACCGGTACTTGCAAGTACTTTTGGTCCTCATCAAACTGCGGGCTTTTCCCGTATTGTTTTTTTACGCAATGGAGTGGAAAATATATTGCGCGTTCTGCTTGTTGTGATTATATACCCGGCGATCTTCTAAAACTAACAGCGATTGGAAAAAGTGGCAATAAAATCGGAAGCTCATCGATGCACATCAACGGCGGCATAGTTAGTGGTTGCGACCCTCAATTTTTGAAAATAAATTCATTTGTTTTCAACATCAGGAGTATTGTATAATTTGTCTGTGGCTGTATATAACACTATGCTTTATATTATCATGAAAAATAATAATTTTTCCCCAAAAAACTAACAAACAATAACACAAAACTGGCAATGAAATCGGAAGCTCATCGATGCACATCGACGGCGACCTATTTAGCGTCGGCGATTTGTTTGCAAAGCATTGTCATGCTTCTCGGCGCACTTAACCATTGTGGCGAGTTGTTGCTAGTAGCGCTTTCGTTCTCCATGGCAACCAGGCGTGAGCCAATGAAAAGCCAGAACGTATTCCCTTTCTGGCCTTTGATTGGCTGACGCCTGGTTGCCATGGAGAACGAAAGCGCTACTAGCGTGTGTCCGAGCAGCGCTCAGTTTGATCGGAAATGTCACAGAGCCTCCAAAAATGCCGCAATCGATGTGAACAATGGTAGGGAAGGGCGAATTTGTCAATGACCTTCATGAAGTACACAAGGTACTTGTTTTGTATTTTTCCCAAACTTACAACTTCGAATTTGGGAATAATTTTATTTAATTCTTAAATTTAAATAAAATAATTTTAAAACCATAGCGGTAGCCTAGGAAATTGTTGCTAACAAAATCAAAAGGTCATTATTTCCCTTTAATGATTTACGACCTTCTGTCCTGAATTGGCGCGATGTAGGACCATTTTTGAAAATAAAAAAAGAAACTGTATTCAAAAATATAATAAAATCGTGTTCTGAAAAAATTCCGAAGGTGAACTATTTCCTTTAAAGGAAATAGTTCACCTTCAACATGGGATTTTGAACTGAAATAGCAGTTTTGTAGCCCGTGTTGAGAAATCCTTATCTGCAACTTTTCTTAGCTGAAAAGACTCCAGCCGAAGATATTTTACTTCTTGGCGAAGAATGCGGCGCATATATGATATACCGTACCGTCTGAGAGTGCCAGCACTGGTCTGAGCATGCGCAGACCAATAACGCACACCATAACATTACTAATTTACGACCTTCTGTCCTGAATTGGCGCGATGTAGGACCATTTTTGAAAAGAAAAAAAGAAACTGTATTAAAAAATATAATAAAATCGTGTTCTGAAAATTTTCCAAAGGTGAACTATTTCCTTTAAAGGAAATAGTTCACCTTCGGAATTTTTTTCAGAACACGATTTTATTATATATTTTAATACAGTTTCTTTTTTTCTTTTCAAAAATGGTCCTACATCGCGCCAATTCAGGACAGAAGGTCGTAAATTATTAATGTTATGGTGTGCGTTATTGGTCTGCGCATGCTCAGACCAGTGCTGGCACTCTCAGACGGTACGGTATATCATATATGCGCCGCATTCCTTCGCCGAAAAGTCAAATATCTTCGGTTGGAGAGTCTTTTCAGCCAAGAAAAGTTGCAGATAAGGATTTCTCAACACAGGCTACAAAACTGCTATTTCAGTTCAAAATCCCATGTTGAAGGTGAACTATTTCCTTTAAAGGAAATAGTTCACCTTCGGAAAATTTTCAAAACACGATATTATTATATTTTTTAATAGTTTTTCTTTTCTTTTCAAAAATGGTCCTACATCGCGCCAATTCAGGACAGAAGGTCGTACATTATTAATGTTATGGTGTGCGTTATTGGTCTGCGCATGCGCCGTGCAGTGCTGGCACTCTCAGACGGTACGGTATATCATATATGCGCCGCATTCCTTCGCCAAAAAGTCAACTATCTTCGGCTGGATAGTCTTTTCAGCCAAGAAAAGTTGCAAATAAGGATTTCTCAACACGGGCTACAAAACTGCTATTTCAGTTCAAAATCCCATGTTGAAGGTGAACTATTTCCTTTAAGTTTATGATCGATTGATCAATCGATTAATGTTATTTTCATTATTTACTCCCCCCCCCCGCTCAACAACTTTTTGCAAGAACAAGAACTGAGGACTGTTATTGAAGAAGGCCTTGAGCAAAAACTACATCCCTGACAGTTTCTCTATTAATCTTTGTTCGAGTTATTTGAGTATGAGATTAGACTACTCACCTTCGACTCAAGAGAAACCCACCGACTCACGCCCCACTGAGTACATGCTTCAATATTTTTCGCCAGCTGACTCACTAGAGCCATCGATTTTTAGGCCATATATTGACTCAATGACTCCGGTGGACGGTGGCGGTGGTAATTGTTTGGACTTAACGGTGCCGCAACCACTGCAGTCTGCAGGTACAATATATGCCACCCATCAATTACTCCGGTCCAGAACAACTCTGGAATATAGAAGCAGCGGCGTCGCTGCCGGGGGGCAGGATCGCTCCGGCTCCCCCGGATAAGCGGGATTTTAACGTTAGCCCATGTGGGAGTGGGGGTCAAACACCCGGCTGCCACCCCCTCCCCCCCCCCCCCACCTGGCTGCCCCGGGCCTCCACTCAAAATTGTGTGGCGACGCCTTTGCATAGAAGCTTAGCTTAGGAACAGTCCATGATTTAAAATAAATGCGTGAGAAATATTGTCTACATCATGACATCACCTTCAAGCGCTTGCCATGTTCATCTCATCCCATTCAACATTTGACACTTTTCAGCTAACCAGCTAAGGTTATAGGGCCTTGAGCTAACCTAACTTACAGTTAATTGAAACCGTCTATAAGGTCATGCAAACGGAATACCCGATGAATCCAACGAATTCGCTCTCCGGCGTATTCGCTGTCTCGTACGTTCTGTAACAACACAATTATCCGCCGGTTTTGTCACTGCTGCGCCGTGTCTTGGTTTGTGTAGTTATGGGGCCTTGGTTTGTGTGGTTATTTTAATTGTTTTCAGAAATCACGGTAGTTTGAACTTTGTCAGTACTCAGCACTACTGCAGTCAATACAGCAATACTGCAGATGACGTTATGGTACACTGCAAAAGAAATTATCCCTCCCGACGACTGGTTTGGAAACTCGCGCTCCGCCAGAGCGAATTTGTCAGGCGAATTCGCTCGTTTGCAGATTCGTCGTGTTGCGGAACACAAACTGAGCGAATATTCGGCGTCCGACGAATCACCGACGAATTCGTCGTGATTACGGCGAATTCGTCGTGTTGCCGATCGCACCATATATCGAAAATTGAACCCCAAAAATGCAGTGATAAGAGGGTGAACAAAATACATCGGTTCCAGAAAAAAGGTTTATTATAAAAAAAGAATCGCGATGTTTGAGTTGGCATGCATTTACAATGATGTGATGACAATCAATGAACAGTGTGATGAAAACATATACTTTAGTAAAATAACAAAGGTTGTACTAAAAGGTTGACTAAACTAACACAAATAAGGATGACAACTAAGATACAGACACAAAATCAGACTATTGACAACGTTTTGATTGTCACACGCCATACAAAACTCCGCTGATCGTAGTTAAATGAAATAGTTCACCTTCAACATTAGTTTTAAACTGAGATAGCAGCTTTGTAGCCCGTGTTGGGAAAACCCTATCTGCAAGTTTTCTTGACCGAAAATACTCCAGCCGAATATATTTGAGTTTTTGGCGAAAGAATGTTGTACTGGTTCTAGCCCGGGCAGAGGCTATACCATCAGCCAATCAGATTGCAGCTGGTGCTTGCAAACGAATCGCCGGCCGCCGGTTGGCACATCTCCAATGCGAGTCTATCTTTACGCGACTACTTTCGAATCTGATTGGCTGAACCATTTTTTGCATTCGCGTGACGTCAGGACTCTGACTCAGAGAGTATGCATATAGTTTTATAAACAATACAAATGTACGGCCTTCTGTCCTGAATCGGCGCGATATAAGGCCATTTTTGACAATATAAAAAGAAATTGTATTACAAAATATAATCAAATCGTGTTGGGTAAAAAAAATTACAAGGTGAACTATTTCCTTTAATCGCCAATAGTTATGTAAAACACTAATGATGCTGCTATAGACTATTGACAATCATAGGACACAAATAACGGAGCACTTATTACAATGGACACACCGCCGGGCGGCGACGAATACCCGAGGATTTGCCACTGCTCCTCAGCAGCTTTGGGTGCGGCCCAGTCCAGCAACAAACTCGCCACAGCACGAGCTGATTGCTCCGCTCTTACAATACATTACCCTGACACTGGACGGAAGACGGAGTGTCATAAGCGTCAACAAGCATAGCAAGTACAAACACACACTTTTCAACAAGCTCATTTGCAAGAAGTCAAAACTTGCGTATTTCTACGCTGGCAATTAGGTACGCAGCTACCCAGGAGCCATTGACATTGGACCAGTTTCAACAAACGTATCGGACCAACGTGGAGTTAAGTTACCAATGTAAATACCCGGCATACATTATGCATGGCGTATACCTTTTTCTATACCCATCTGTTTCATGAGATAACAAGAAAACCAACAATCGACTCAGAGCCGCAAAACATACGCTTCGGCTTCTTAGGACAGTGCATTCATTGCTCATTGACACCTTTACAAGACATGCCATGTGCTTGGACGGATGCGATTCTACGGACGCGACTGGCATGCTCCCATTGCCACCTACTGGGACGTCCTACTCCTTATGATGACGGGATACCCATCACTGCGAAACGTGCCATCCCAGATCACAGAATAGTCAAACTACAATAACACAAACACGAACCGCACGATTCACGCACGCACGCACGCAGGCACGCACGCACGCACGCAGGCACGCAGGCACGCAGGCACGGTGGCACGCACGCACGCACAGAACAATAAAAGAGAACGGCGAAGACCACTAAGCTCAAACGGGCTTTGGTACTGACGAGCTACGGCCTATTACATCCTGATATAACCTGGAGAAAGTAAAAACCAGGGTATGATCGCATATTCTGGAGAAACTGCAGCGAGAGGTACGCCGTGACATCTGTGGTTTTAACAACTACAGTACGCAGCGACTGATCAATATCATTTCACTCGCCTTCGGCCGAGCCAAAAAAGCTCCATCAAAGTCACACCAGTGTCCCGCACATCTGCATGCCCTCCGACCTCCCAGGCCGTCAGACGCTCTCCGTCGACACGTCGGTACCGGAGGTTTGCCGGGAGCTGACCGAGGACTCCTCCAGTTCCAGTGAGACGGACGGCGCGTTGGTGGCTCCCACGCCCAGGTGCTGGCGGTAGGACGGCGGCGGGGGTGCCAGCGACTCGTCGGGATCGAACGCCAGCTGCTCGGAAGAGTGAAGTACCGGCTGGGCGGGCTGCGACCACGGCGACGCGGCGACGCGACCACCACCACCTCCACCGCCGCCGCTGGAGATGTCGAACTTCCGCCGCCGCCGCCGCAGGAGGCACCAGTAGACGGCGACGGCGACGGCGAGCAGCGTCAGCAGCAGCAGCGGCGGCGCCGTCACTGCCCACAGCCAGCGCAGCCGGCCGCCCGACGACGCTGGAACGTCGAGCGAAGACGCGGAGCGAACCGTGGCGAGGTCTTCTGCGGCAGTATCCCGACTGGCGTTCGACTCAACTGCTGCGGGCTTCCGCATGTCTGTCACTCCAGCTGCTATGGTGAACAGTGTTCTCGAAAAATGAGCGTCTGGACCTGGGTTGGGTGATAGCGGTGACGAAGAGTTGGCAGGTGGAAGTGGCTGTGTAATTGTGTCGTGGCTAACGCCGTTGACCGAAAGGATAGCCGGTGAGTCAGCAACGGCGTCGGGTAGGGAGCCAGAGAGGGCGATGCCAACGGGTGGCCGTTGAAAAACTGTAGGCCACATGGTGTCACCAGAACCTGGTTCTTCTTGCTCTTCGGCAACATATTCCCACCTTTCTTCGGGGTCATTCACACGATTACGAGGTAATACATCACTCACTAGCAATGTGGTTGATCGCGGGGTGGTTAAAGGCTTTAACACCGTTGTAGGTACAGGTGAGCTTCCCGCTCTGTACTTTTCTGCAGAAGTGATTGCATTCCCAAATTTGTTTCCTCTAGAAGTGTTCGGCTTTGTATCATCAAAGTCAACAGGGTTCGCCGTTGTCGAAGATGAGCCATCCTCTTCATCCAACCCGAACAATGGCTCCAACTCGGCAGTGTCCGTCCAATTCATATCCTCAGTAAACTCAGGGACTCGTGAGTCATTTACAGCGGATAACCCGTCAGCCCTTGAACGTCTATGGGTTGCTTCACTGAGTGCGATTAATTGTTCCGAAGTCCAAGGAAGGGGAGTCGGTTCGACGACAGGAGCTGTATCAGCGGTAGCATGCTCAGACTCTTCACTGACTTCGCCAGTATCTGAGGAACGGGCAGGTGGTGAGGTATTATCACCAGTGGGTTTGAGGACCATTGAAGGATCGCCAGGATCATGGCTGACATCAGTTTGGCCATCAGATATTCCAGAGTTATTCAGCACACCTGCAGAATCGGATAGTTGCACGGCAACTTCTCCAATCCTTAGAAGGCCATCTTCAACAGACCCTGGATCATGTTCGCCTCTCACAAACCCTGTCTCACCACCAACTATCACGTCGTCCTCTCTGGATCTAACGGGCAGAGTTAGATACGTACCTTGGATGCTACTGTGTGTGATATCATCGGAGGATGCCTGGAATTCCGAGGAACTGCTCTTGGAAACAGCATCACGAGTATTGTCGTCAGCGTCGACACTTGAGTTTTCTTTTCCAGGGATTCCAATAGACGGCGTTTGGCGTGAGGTAACTTCAGTCTTCAGCTGATGAACTGACGAGATCCTACCTGAAGTTGCCATGGTATTGTCGAGAACGGAAGCAGGCCCTTCTATAGTTTCTTTCGTCGCGTAGTTCTGACGAATATCCGTGAGTGTTTGCGAGGCTCCAGTACCACGTGTGTTCAGTACCGATGCTACACTAGATACTGGTGGCAATGTTTTTACAATCTGTCCAGAGTGCGACGACACGCGCTCCGCCATGACCAGCCGCACCTGGCTGGTGAACACAGTGGTGGTTTGTATTCTGTGAGCATGCGCCAGCCGCACTGTTCTCCTCACTGCTGACGTTGACTCGCCTCCTGTCCAGCTCAGTGGAGCGTCAGTTGCCGGAGGTGTCTCTGGAATCCACACAGGCGCTGGCCAATGTACTGGATGGTCCCAGGTTTGCGTCCATTGCTGAGCATCAAGTGAAGATGAGATTCCAAAGCTGTGGCGTTGAGATGATGTTGGGTCGATGAAGACAAGGCTAATGATGAAGGAGATCAGCAGCATCAGATATTTTGCGGTAGTCATTCTGAAATGCAGAATGCCAATTGTTAGCACAAACCAATCTCTGTTTGTTGTAATAATTATACAATTGTCACTAAAAAATGAGTTCATGTCTACACTAAAAATGAATCAACAGTTTATGATTTCAAAATAAAGCAAATGTGAGAAAACAAATCAGTAGTGACTTTAGGGAGAACAATGAATAGTATCACAGATGTGCATTGTGGATACTCTCATCATGCACACACGATGTCATAAGACATTTGCTGAGGCTGATCACTGGCATAACTATTATAATTATGTATAAACATCAATGTTTCAACTACTTTTAGTAATTTACTTTTCTGACATTCTTGTTCCATGGTTTTAGAACTACAAAGCAAATGAGAAGCTCAAAATACAGGCATGGTAATCATCACCCACAATTCACTTCCTTCAAGCTTTTGTGTGCATTGCTTTGCTTGTCCGTCTAGGACTGAGACGATACCTGTCAATTATATTCCACTTTTAATGCATTCTTCACATCACTGCACCCAAGTTTCATTTTGCACATTGAAATGGATCAGTTTATGATAACATGCTAATAACAATCAGGATGCACTCCAGGAGCGGGCAATTTGTGATCAGGGGGGCATAAGGGTACCCACACAAAAACAAACACCGGATTTGGCCCACTATATTTTTAGAGGGGCATATTTAAATGTTTTTTTTTATAAAACAAATACAAAATAATTCTTTTTTTCTTCGAAATAGGGCCCTTCGGGCCCTATTTCCAAAGGGGCACATACGGCCAAGGGGACACGAACGGACCTTCAGGAGGGGGCAATTTCCCCGTTTGCCCCCCCCCCCCGGGTACACTTATGATAACAATACATCAGCATTCAACATCACTACTCTGTCGTTCCCATCTTCAAGAAAGGGGAAAAGCAGCTTCCAGAGAATTATAGGCCAATCAGCCTTACTGCGTTGCCATGCAAGATTATGAAGTCACTGATCAGGGATCAACTCATGAGACCTCAGGTGGTTATCTGTCACGGCACCAGCATGGATTCCGCGCCAACCGTTCCTGCACCACCCAACTTCTGGAGGTCCTTGAGGACTGGAGCAGATCGATCGAAGAGGGACCCCGTTGACGCAATCTACTTGGATTTTCGTAAGGCCTTTGATTCTGTGCCCCATGAGCGCCTGCTGAAAAAGCTGGAAGCCTATGGCGTGACCGGCCAGTTGCTCCAGTGGATCAGGGCCTTCCTGTCGGATCGTAGGCAACGGGTGGTAGTTCGGGGGTGCCACTCACAGTGAGCCCCCGTCACCAGTGGGGTCCCCCAAGGTTCAGTACTCGGGCCGCTCCTCTTCCTAATATACATCAACGACATACCTGATGTAGTAAACTCGTCAATCAAGATCTTTGCGGATGACACGGAGGTGTATCGCAGCATTGCTTCTCCGGACGACGTAGTAGAGTTGCAACGTGACATCGACGCAATCGCCGGATGGTCCGACCGGTGGCAGCTCGCATTGAGCGAGGCAAAGTGTGCAACTCTGCACGTCGGTCCCAAGAACCCGGAGCATTCCTATGCAATGCGAGACACACTTCTTGCTTCCTCTTCTGCCGAGAGGGATTTGGGCGTGTACGTTGACCCAGAACTGAAGTTCAGAAAGCAAGCATCGTCGGCTTTGTCAAAAGCCACCCAGATTCTGTACCTGATCGGTATATCATTCTTGAATATCAACGAACACATCCTATGACCCTACCCCTGCTGTTCAAGATACTCGTCAGACCGCATCTCGAGTACGGGAACTTTATCTGGGGCCCGTTCAACCGCGCGGATCAGAAGCTGGTGGAGCGAGTGCAACGGCGCGCAGCTAGAATGGTGGAGACCATCAGGAACAAACTATACCCAGATAGACTGAAGTACCTGAGGCTTCCGTCCCTGCACTATCGAAGGCGTCGTGGTGACATTCGTTTCGTTTCGTTTATTAAGGATTCGTCCACGTAGTGGGTATTATGAATCCTGTACATTGTAGATAAAGGCGACAGACATTTACCCATACACTATAGGAATGGTCACGGGCACAATGCATGCGGAAAACAGCACGGACATCCGATTGTCATTCATGTTGGCTGACCCATGGCATGCAGGAACTCCACACCTCGGTAATGTCAGCCGGGAGGGAATTTCACGCACGCGCGGCTCTATACGAGAAGCTTCTCTGCGTGGCTGACAGGCGACATCTCTCCAGCTGCAGCTCTCCCGCAGCGACAACTCTCGCTTCCCTCTGGGATACCTGGGATCAGGGGTGTCGTTTTACGAAAATGATTGGTAGGGCCCAACCGCTCCACCGAAACTTATAACCTTTCCTCAATTTTAGTTTCGCTTCGGATTTCAGGCACTTAATTTTGAGCTCCAGCCTCCAATCATTTTTAATCAAAATAAACAGGTACATTTTGGTCACTGCAACAACATCACGGGATACAAATATCGTCACGGATGCGCATTTCGCGGGTAAAAGGGGAGGACATGTTACCATTTTGTCCATCCTTGTGACGCACAGCCTTTTTTCACATGGTGACCGGCTCAAGGGCAACTTTTCGATAAAACTGACACACCGCCCAGACCGGCACAGCAGTACGCGGATGTAGGTAACCCAGTCCAGCCTGGAATATTTCGTGTTTTTAACGGGGCAAAGGCGACGCATTAATATTTAAGTGAGTACATTAAATTATATGAATTTAATGCACGTACATCCAGCAAAGTAGGCAAAAATCCCAGGCCGAGCCTTTGACCCACTCGGCCCGTGCGTAGTCATGTATAACATGTACCTGAAGATAGGCACGACGTCCAGCCTGCGATCACTGGAAATTGTAGCTGTGTATGCAGGGGCACAGCCAGGATTTTGCGACGGGGGCTAACCGAAGTGGACCCCTTAGCGCGGCATTGGCTGATGCCCCCCCCCCCCCCATTTGTGTTTAGTTCTACTCCATTTGAGACCACTCCCACTGGTTCTGAGGGCTTTGTCAGGCCTGAAATGGGCTCTTTCTGAGTCCACGATGCCTTTCTGACCCGAGATGGGCCCCTCTGAGCCGCGACGGGGGGTGCTTTAGCCCCCACAGCACCCCTTGGCTGCGCCCCCGTGTATATGTGACCTACTTCGAAGTTGCGAATCATGTTTTTCCGCTAAAGCCGTTATTTCGTTATTTCCGTTATATTCCGTTAGCCGTTAATTTCAACCTAATTAATACTGCAGATCGGTGAAACCAATCAAGATATTCAAAACTTTCAAACTCATTGCTATGTTGTAATTTGAGTAGACGTACTCTGTGATACTGTGCATGTGGTTGAGAAGTGGCATCACTAGGGTGTTTCAATTTTTGTATCGATGAGGAGACATGCTCATCCACATCCACATGCAAGTCCATTCCACATGCAATGAGGCCATGCAAAATTTTAGCTAATTCGGATGCCGTTTTTCCACCCACAAAGCGTTCAAAATTTGCGAATTGTACGGAAAAATCACAATATTACAAATCGCCATCAAAATCACAGCCTTTATTCAATCGGTCTAAAAACGGTAAAATGAGAAGCTATCATTTTCTGAGAACGCCTGTGCAAATGTAACCCTATTCCCTGCGAGGGGGCCATTTCTGCCCCTCCCGATGGTTTTTCACTTGCCGCTTCTAAACCGTTAGACCTAGCGTCCTGACATTTTGTGACTTTTTCCAAAATTGAATGGCGCGTGTTGTCAAATTTTTGAAAAAATCGCTCTAGCAGAGGCGGTTCCAGGCTCCTGTTTTGGAGAGGGTGTTACGAATGCGGTTTTGCGGCGCATACTTCCTTCGTGGTTTGCAGTGCAATACATGCGTCAGAACAATTTCAATGCAATATGCATCATAGATACTGGGATTGTACATATTTTTGGGGGCAGAGGTGCACTCAGGATAAACAAATGGGAGGCGATACCCACCCTCAAATTAGGTCCAACTTCAAATTAGTAAGATGACAAAAGCGTTACGTGCATGGTGCCCCCCCCCCCCATGTTTTTTTCTCTCCTGGATCCGCCTATGCGCAATATATTAAATTTAACAAATTACAACATATAATGCCCACATGTGACGTTCATGTCGTTCCAAACAATCACGAACAGCACATATTTTATTCAGAAAATCACTCCATTTTACATTCCCTGAATACGCCTATTATTTTTTTTTTCTTTTTTGTCTTTTGATATATTAAAGACCAGTACATTTCAAGCTCAAAAACGTTTGGGGCATGACAATCGGTCGAGCCACATGGTCGCAATAACCTTTAAGCAAAAACACAACATTTTCGTGTTTTTTTGCCTCCTGGCCCCCCATTTTTGAACAAAACAAAAATTTCGTGATCCAAAAAGAGTGATCTTGTCATGACGAATCGAATGGCGTTTCCCCCATCGAAATCGATCGAGTGGTTCTCGAGATCTCTGAGGGGGGGGGGGAATCTGCCCCCCGCAGGTTAACGTAATTCTGGCCGCCCGCAGGGAATAGGGTTAAGACGCGTGCTAGCAACGGTGCGTATGATACAGCCATCGTGACCTTTGGTGACCTCTGGAGCCTACTATTGACCTGAGCTAAAATTTAAGGACATTAATGCCGATTGCATTTCTCAAGAGCTTTCGATGGCTATTTTGTATTTGTTCGTAGCTATCATAGTTCCCGAGATATTTGGGGGTTTCTGGAGCAACGTCCTATACTTGGAAAATTTGACCTTTGATGACCTCTGGTGACCTCAATATTGACTTGAGACCAAAAATGCCCGCTGTAACTTCGAATTTCCTGGTCTAAAAATTTTCCTTTTAGTTTTCGAGTTAGTGGGGTCATTGCAGTGGTCTCGTTTCAAAACAGATAACGGACTAAGTAACTTCCGTTACTTTATAATCAAGTCCTTTATTCCGTTACTCCCTTAATTTTGTGTTGAGATAATGGGCCGACGTGAAAAGGACGGGCACCACTAGCGGGGAAAAATAGAAGTAGCATATACAAAACTAAAAATGTATTGTTTTATATGTTCATTATATGTTTTGAAGTAACTGTTCTATTCCTACCTGTTCCGATACCTACGTGACCGTGCATGGGGGGGGGGGGGGGGGGCCTTGGGCGACCCCTGGCGTTTCGTCCCTAATTGAGCAAAATCTTCGATTAAAAAACGAGAGTATTGCTCGTGATGAGAGGAATCCGTCGATTCCCAACTTTAAGGTCCTATGTCATTATGTGACCTCTGAGGTCATGTCAATGACCGTATGTCCTCCAAATCGTGTGTGTGTGTAGAGATATTTACTTCTAATCAAGCTAGAGTCGTGAATCAAAGTGCAGAACATTTATTGTCGTTAGAGGAATGCATTTCCATTAACTCTAGCTCCCTGTTGATCTTTGACCTGATGACCTGATTTGACCTTTTGACCTTGATCTAATATCACTATTAGATATCCGCATTCATTCCTATCCAACACAGACGTCTGTTTTGTAATTATGCACAGTTGGTAGATATGCCAAGCATACTTAGCCGTGAAATGTTCTTAAAATCCACGAGGTCAAAACGTCATCTTAGGTCATGATGTCAGTGACCTCGGTTGACATGTGTAAGAACATGACCCCAGTGCAACATATTAGTATGTAAAATGGATGCAAAATTTGAAATCAGCGTCACAAAATGCCCTAGAAACTGCCAGAGGCAAAAAAGTAATCTCAGGTCATCGTAGGTCAGTGACCTCGGTTGACCTTTGAAATGGTAAACAGAGGTCGTGATCTCAGTGGAAGCCATACATGTCACCTGTTACCGCCTGTTAATATGTTCTTGAACAACAAACACTCGGAAAGTGCACAAGTTACAAGCATGTATACTACGGGACGCCAATTGCGTCTGACATGACTTTGAGAAATAGGTCAGAAGTCACGGGTCATGGGAAGTAGAGGTTTTATTTTTTCAGAGTACGTGTCAAATTGTTATAAAGTTGGATACTGAACATTTCATTGCAATCGGTTGATAAGTGAGCGAGTTATTCCCGAAAAACCGAGCGGATAGGGTGGCATTCACCCCCTGCACTGGCGAGGGTTAAACTAAAGTAGCGGAGTAACGAACTAAAGTAACTTCCGTTACATTTGTCACAAAGCAACGGAGTAACGAGTAACGGAACTACTTTTATGAGTAACGAGTAACTGAACTATATCTTTGTAGTAACGATGCCCACCACTGGTTCATTTTGACCCCCCCCCCCACACACACACACACACACTATGCCCTGAACGTGGATCTGCCTATTTCATTTTCATTGCGAATGAAAATCAGGTCTTTGGGATGACCTAATATCAAGGGCGTAGGCAGGGGGGGGGGGGACAATGGGGCCATGCCCCCCCCCCCACCCTGGGGCCTTGGTCCCAGTGTTTTTGATGGTGTCAGGCGCCCGCAAAACGCCTTACGTCGCATAAAAGAACGCCCACAAACCGATACAAAATCGTAACACGACTAAATAACAGCACTTGCTTGTCTGTTAAAGGCATGCACATGTAAATACGTAAAAGGGGCCCCAGCCAGTGTGGATAGAGCCCTCAACCAGCTTTTAAAGGGCCCTACATATCTGCAGAGGGCCCCTGTCGGCATTTAGAGGGTCCCTTCCGGTTGTAGAGGGACCTCTGCCGGCCTTTATAGGGCCCTGCCGATCTGGAGAGGGCCTTCTGCCGGTCTTTAGAGAGCCCTGCCGATCGTAGATCGCCCTGCCAATCTGTAGAGGGCCTCTGTCGGCATTTAGAGGGCCCTGCCGACCTGTAGAGGGTCTCTTCCAAGCTTTAGAGGCTCTGTCGATCTGCAGAGTGTCCCAGCCAATCTGTAGAGGGCCCTCTGATGACCTTTAGAGGGCCCTGCCGATCTGTAAAGGGCCCTATGCCTGCCTTTAGAGGGCCCTTCCAGCATGTAGAGGGCCTGCCGATCTGCAGAGGGTCCCCTGTCGGCATATAGATGGCTACTTCCGGTTGTAGAGGGCCTTCTGCCGGCCTTTATAGGGTCCTGCCAATCAGTAGAGGGTCCCTGCACATCTGGAGAGGGCCCTCTGCCGGTCCTTAGAGGGCCCTGCTGATCTGTAGATCGCCCTGCTAATCTGTAGAGGGCCTCTGTCGGCATTTAGAGGACCCTGCCGACCTGCAGAGGACCCTCTTCCAGCCTTTAGGGGCCCTGTCGATCTGCAGAGTGCCCAGCCAATCTATAGAGGGCCCCTGCCGGCTTTTAGAGGGCCCTGCCGATCTGTAGAGGGCCCTCCGCTGGCCTTTAGAGGGCCCTGCCGATCTGTAGATGGCCATCTGCCGGCCTTTAGAGGTCCCTGCCGATCTGTAGAGGACTCTATGCTGGCCTTTAGAGGGTCCTGTGGTGGTAAAGGTGGTCTGCCGGTCGAGCGCCGGTGAGGCTCTCGAAGGAAGACCAGTGCAAGTTCTCATTATTTTTCAGTGTATGCTAGTAACGTCTGAGAGGAGTACAAGGCTTTGGTAATGTACTATGTAGGCTTTGACTTTCACTCGAACTCGGGCTGCCACTACCAGGAAAGGTCAGAAGCCCAGCGCTCTCCCACTGAGCTACAGGGGCGGAAAAATCGCTCGTTTTCGCACTATCGAAGGCTTTTTAATGTTAGTGTCATAATTACTACCCCAGAATCCAGATCACTGCACACTAATTTAGATGGGGCGGAATTAATGCTTTGTACTGCAATAGAAGTTGCTGTGAGGATAAATAAAGCTTGGATATTCCGATAACTCCTATATATTACGGCTTATCACATATATTACACTATATGACTATTCTATTTACGATTTTCATCTACAAGAACTCCTAAGTGTTTAATGCATGGGTTTCTCGTGATTGGTGTATCATTTAAATATATGTCAAGATCTTGTCACGTCACTGATGTTGAATAGATTTGGTAATTTGTCTTCGATGCATTTAGTGATAATATATTTACATGGAACAACTCGTTATTTTTTGAATTAATTCATTAATCTTTATGTGCAGCTCTTCAACATTTGAATATAAATTGCCGTATATCATCAGCAAATAAGTAAAAGGTGCCTATTTCTGTTGTATTGCTGATGTCATTAATATAGAGAATAAATACAAGAGGACCTAAAATTGAACCCTGTGGGACGCCAATTTTCATGATTTGTTTCTTAAATGCAACCTTATTGCCATTGTATGCCTCTTATTAATATATGACTCTATCGTGTTGTAGAAACCCCTTGTATCACAATGCGGTGTATTTTTTTCAAGAGAATTGCCAAGCAAACTGTATCCAAAGCTTTCTGTAAATCAAGTTGGAGCATGTTATTTAGTTATTTTGTAGAGATTGTAAACTTCATCGTACATTTTAACAATCGGCATGTACGTACTGTGTTGTTTCCTGAATCCGAATTGAAGAAGATTCAGGATAATATTTGCATTAACCCGCGCCCCGCTGGAGGTGGCAGAATCTGCCCCCCCCCCCCCCACTCCCGGATTTTCTCAATAACTTGAAAACAATGATAGATATCGACGTCAATCCTTCCGTACCTTATGATGCATCAGTTATACGTCTTATCACAACATTTCAATGAAAATGGTGGATTACTTTGGGAGATAATAACGTTTTAATCACGTCGTGTCATGTAATTTTTGGTGGAAAAACAATACATGCTTGAAAAATCATAGAAATTAGAGTTTTGACGAAAATTGCAAGTAAAAAGTTGAAAAAAGGAAATGACAAAATATTAAAAATGACTATCTCGGATTTGCGACATTTTGTGTTTTTCACTCCCAAAAATGAGAAAATAAACTTGTTTTTCGTTGTCGAAATCTTATTTGTCGTTCTTTTACAACATACAGCGTACTGTACTGTTTGATGATGTGGGGCCCCCTTGGCTACGAGGGCCCCTCTGATCCTATTTCCCCCCTGGGCGAAATCCTCCCTACGCCCCTGCCTAATATTGACACATTTTTGGACTGATTTGGTGGGCGCTTTTATTTTAAAAAGTGTTCTTGCAAGGTTTCATTTTTGTAAATTACGTTGAGTGTGTATCACTGAAATAATGTTGTGTATTCCATGTCAGATTAGATTGAGACCAGGCACGTAGCCAAGGGCGGCGGCGGGGGCGGCCGCCCCCGCCCCCCCCCCCTCCCCCGGAGGCCAGGAGGGCCCCTTTCGGCGGCGGAGGCCCCTTTTCGGCGCGCGTAGGGCGCCGAAAAGGGCCGACGAGACAGCGCGAAGCGCGGTCTTTAGAGAGTTTAGAGCACTTCAGAGGCCCTTTAGGGCCACCAGGACCCTCTCTGAAAGACCAGAGGGCCCCTTAGACGTTCAAAAGAGTCTTATGCATGTCAGAGGGGCCCCTGGGCAGACCGAAAGGCCCCTGAGGGGGTCAGAGGGCCCCCTGAACACGTCGAATGGGCCCCTAGCCAGCATAGAAGGGCCCCTGGGCAGGTCGAGAGGCCCCTGAGCATGTCGGTAGGGCGACAAAGCAGCCAGCAGTCCCTTTTTAGGTCATAAGGGCCCCTGGGAAGTTCAAATGGTCCCTGGGAAGGTCAGAGGGGCCCCTGACCAGACCGAAAGGGCCCCCTAGGTGGGTCAGGACGGCCCCTGAACATGCCGAAAGGGCCCCTAGTCATCACGGAGTGGCCCCAAAGCAGGTCGGAGGGCCCTCGGAGCATGTCGCAAGGAGACAAAGCAGCCAGCGCAGTCTCTTGCCAGGTCGGAAGGGCCCCTTAGAAGGCTGCAGGGCCCCTGGACATACCAGAGGGCCCCTGGAAAGTTCAAAGTGCCCCTGTGCAGATCGGAGGAGCCCCTGACCAGACCGAAAGGGCCCCTGGGTGGGTAAGAAGGGCCCCTGAACATGCCGAATTGGCCTCTAGCCAGCACGGAGGGGCCCCAGGGCAGGTAGGAGGGCCCCTGAGCATGTTGGCAGGGCGACAAAGCAACCAGCGCAGTCCGACCAGAAGAGTCGCTGGGCAGATCGGATGGGCTCCTGGGCAAGTTAGAGGGGCTCCTGGCTTGACCGAAACGGTCCCTGGTCCGGTCGGAAGGGCCCTTGAACATGCCGGATGAGTTCCTAGCCAGACTGGAGGGGCCCCTGGGCAGGTCGGAGGGACCCTTGAGCATGTCGGCAGGGTGACAAAGCAGCCAGTTCAGTCCCTGGCCAGGTCGGAAGGACCTCTGAACAGGCCGAATGGGCCCCTTGACACACAATAGAGGATTCTTGGAAGGTCAGAGGAGTTTCTGGTCAGACCGGAAGGGCCCAAAGCACGTAGAGATCCCAGATGAAGATGAAATACAAAGAGGACTTACTACACAAGAAAAATATTAAAATCGAAGCTTTCGGGTATATTGTAACACCCTTCGTCAGCGATTGCGAGGCATTCGGTAACAGGTCGTCTTTACAGGCTCGTCTTTAAGGCGAGCAATGACATGTTACAGAATGCCTCTTAATCGCTAACGAAGGGCGTTACGAAATACCCGCAAGCTCCGATTTTTTTTCTTATAGAGTAAGCCCTCCTTGTATTTAATTACGAGCAAGCGCGAAGCGCTCGCTCGTCTTTCCGTGGTATATGGGACAAATCTGAATATGAGCGGCCCAACCCGACCCGGCCCGTGGCGACGCTTTTGACAAGCTAATATCTCTGCAACCGCACGTCTGATTGACAAGCAGGCTTCTTTGCTGAGCAGCCCCATCCAACCTACCCTGTTTGAGACCAGTGCCGAATCACGTGGTTGACTACCACGGCGCGTGGCGCGTGCCGAGTGAGGGGTGTTGGAAGGTGTTTCCTCGCAATAACTCCGCAACGGCTCAGCCGATTGTGTTCAAATTTGGTGTGTGGTTAGGGACCCTCAGCCGCCACTTTCCCCACAAGTTATTGGCGGGGTGCCTCTGCACGTGCGCACGTGCACACACCCTATTCTATATCTCAGGAACGGCTGAGCCGATTGTGTTCAAATTTGGTGTGTGGTTAGGGACCTCTCAGCCGCCGCTTTCCCACAAGTCAGGGATGGGGTGCCTCTGCACGTGCGCACGTCATCATCATCATCATCACCAAGTTTATTAAACATAAATTAAACAAAATATGAAAGTAAATCAGAAAGGTGCAAAAGCAAAAAAGCTTAAATCAAGGCACCCTGTCTGAAAATAAGGATAAATGGTTATCTGCGACCGCCGCCACGGCACAGCTCGCTCGGGTGTAGGTCGAAGCCCCCACGCTCACCTCCGGGCACGTCGCGTCCATTTAGGGTGGTGTATGCTGAACAAAATTAAGGAAGATCAGCAAATCGTTTCGAATTTAGCAAGAAATTTTGGAAATGCAAGGCCACCGACCGACCGCCGCCGCCGGTGTGGTCTGCCCCGTATAGTAGAATTTGTAGTTGGTCCTTGGGCGATTTATTTCTAAAGTCAGGAAGTTATGTTTGGGAGAGCACGTGCACACCCTTCTTATATATATCAGGAACGGCTGAGCCGATTGTGTTCAAATTTTGTGCGTGGTTAGGGACCTCTCAGCCGCCACTTTCCCACAAGTCAGGGGTGGGGTGCTTCTGCACGTGCGCACCCTTTTTATATCTCAGAAACTACTTCCCCGATGGAGTTGAAATTCACCATACATTTTCTTCGCGCTCGCTCGTTCATCGCCAACTTCGGCGTCTTACTGGTATATATCACCCACTCCACATCATGTCTTTTCGCGGATCCCAGATGAGTCCCTGAACAGGTCAGAAGGGCGTTGAAAAGGTCGGAGGGGCCCCTAGACGATTTGAAGGGACCCTGGGTCTTTCAACAGTAAGAATGCAGCTGTCCAGGGAATAAAACTAAAAAATTTGCGCCGCTCTGCGGCGCAATTTAACTACAAATTCAATTATATGCGGGTTAGAAAAAAAGCGGGCCGTTTCTCGGCGCATTTATGTGTTATGTTGCTACTTTCCTATATAATTGGACAAAATAGTTCACTTTAGCACTTTTTTTACCGCACTTTTAAACGCACAATATTTCGTAGAGGTACGCACCATGCGCAATATGACGCATTGATGAGAATGCATATCTAGGGCATAAGATTCAAAATTTTCGCGCCGCTCTGCAGCGCAATTTGTTTAAGAGTTCCAGGTCTTGAGCTTAAAAAATATTCCAAGTTGATATAGCTGATTCCAAATTGGCGTCACTGGTTCCAAAGTTGATGTCAGTTTGCTAGCTCCAGCTCCTAAAAGTTGGTATGGCCCATGTCATACCTGTCATACTGCAATTTCCATCCGTGTAACGTGCCTTTTCATCCGTTTTGTTTGGCCCTTTCAACGCTTGGAAAGGGGCCCTTTCAGTGCTCGGGAAGGGGGCCCTTTCGATGCGCCCCCCCTGGACGAAATCGTGGCTACGTGCCTGATTGACACACAACTTCAGCCATTTTGCAATAGTGGCATATACTGATGTTGACAAATAGGGTTGGTGCATATTTCCATTGGGGGTTCCTTTAGGGATCCTTTCGAGATCAGAAAGTTTCCTGACCTTTTGACCTCCCCAGTCATTTTCCATTGATTTCATCCGCCATGTCATGAATATTTTTGTCTTGTTTGAATTATTAGGGAAATAGTTGAGCAAGGGATACCTGTTCTGAAATTGAACAACTCATATGAGGTGTTTTCAAACAACCCAAACTGATTATATTTAGGTATTTGAATTGCCATACATTTATATATGCTTCATAGCAATGCCTTTTTAAATGTTTTATCTCTTTGTTTAAATGTTGTAGAACATTGCCCAGATAGGCATTGGTGGGGCCCAAATGAACATTGGTACGGCTTGGCCCTACCAGGCCTATAGAAAACGACGCCCCTACCTGGGATCGTCTAACAAAAAGAGCTCTGAGGGCTGGCGGGCAGTTGTGGTCATTAAGCGCACTAAACACTTTGAGGCAGTCTCGCTGATGCACCATCTCCCTCGCACTCAGCCACCCTAACGAGTTGAGGACAGGTGAGATATGCTCACTGCGCCGCACCCCACAGAGACAAGTCTCACCGCAAAGTTGACAGTTTTCTGAATCCGTGACAGATGGCATTGGTCGGCCCCGCCCCAACCGGGGGGACAGCACAGAATGTGGGGGCAAATGTGAACCTGTACCAGGAGCTCAAGGGCATTGGGTGTGAAATAGTGGCGAATTTTGTAGAGGGATATAAGCATAGCGTTGCACTCGCGAACCACCGTCGATATATGTGGCTCCCAGGTCAGATATAATTATATCAATAATTAGAGTCCAGGACCATGCCCAGGACCTTCACGGTGGGACATGGCGGGATGCGTGAGCGTGATAAGGTGATGTGGAAGCTCGATGTCTTTTATGGAAGATTTGGTGCCAAAGATGATGAAATGGGTCTTGTCAGCAGACTGGTTATTTATTCAACTTTTTTGTTGGGAACGATTCAATCATGATTCATTTTGGAATCTGAACGATTAAATCACCGTTTGATTTACAGGTATATTTTTTTAGAATTGATTCCTTCTGATTCAAAGAATCAAAACAAATATTTTAATCGATTCACGTTTGATTCAACATTTCAATATATCAGGTGAATTTATTTCAAATAAATAAAAATGGAGACATGCATATATATGATCATTAAAACATTGTTACAGCAATAGTATTTCAGTGTAAAATGAATGTAGCCACTGGGACTGCATGTATTTGCACAATTTACCATTGTACTTGAATCGTTAAATCTTTTGATTAAATCAGCCTTGATTAGATGCAGATTTTGATTCAATCACGATTTATGAATCAAAAGATCTGGTGGTGAATCAATTATGTTTTTATTCAATTAATTTTGATTGAACCATTCCAATCGTTTCAATCAGTGTTGAATCAATAACCAGTCTGCTTGTCAGGGTTCATTTTAAGACTGTTGGACAGAAACCAATCTTGAAGGTGTAGGATAGACTCCTCGACGCGGGCCTTCAGGTGTGATAAGTTTATGACATCGAGAGGGGAGTGGTCCAGGAGTTGAGTGTCATCGGCATAGGACAGGAGTCGGCCATGGGGAAGGAATTCGGACATGTCATTGATGAAGATAAGGAAGAGGATGGGTCCGACTATGGAGCCCTGGGCGACGCCGTGGGTCAATAGGAGAATCAGGTCTGAATTTTGATCCGCCCGCTGCCATCTGTTTCCGGTCTCGTAGATAGCTGCGGGACCAGTCCGAGACACTCCGTACCATTCTAGCTTGTCCAATGTCCATGAGGACGTCATGATCGACGCTGTCAAAAGCTTTACTTAAGTCGAGCGTCGTCAACGACGCTATTTCACCTGCGTCGATAATCTTTAGAGATCCACTCCACAGCGTCGATCATTCAGCGTTTTCCGCGGAATGACGGGGTCGGTAAGCATATTTAAATTGAGACAGTATATGGTTTTCCTGTAGATATGACGTAAGTTGCATGCAGACAGCCTTTTCCGTGATATTTGACAACACAGACAGGATAGAGATAGGCCGGAAGTTATTCAAATCGGATGGGTCTCCAGATTTGTGAATAGGTACAACGCGAGCTATTTTCCAGGCATTAGGAAACCTTCATGTGGTTACAGATTTGTTGACGATATTAAGAAGATGAGGCCCAAAAACAGTAAAAACACTTTTTCACTGCATGGAGAGGGACGCCATCGATACCCGACTGCCCTTGACGAACTCATGCGTCTAATGGCCTTCGAGAGTTCTGGCAGGGTTACAGGGCGTAGTGCGAGGGCTGATGAGCACGCACGGGGAGGCCTCGGTCCGTGCGAGCCCGAAACGGTGGTGCGCCCAACCTCCGCGGCGATGCGTGACCCCACGGACGCAAAATGTTCGTTGAATGCGTCAGCTCGGTCACTGACGTCATCGTCACCCGAAGCGGGGCCCCGTGATGGTTGGACAGCAAAACTTTTCAGACGACTCCCCAAAAAAAATTGTCTGTCAGATAAAAGAGTCACACAGGAAGTCGCGACGGGCACGAGTGAGCTGGCTCTTCAGTGTTGCGCCGCCGCTGGTATTCACAGCGACTTTCTGGGGGTTCTGGTGCGCTCCCAGGTTCACCAGGCCTCGTCGCAGTCCTCCATCGCCGACGTCAGCTCGGGATTGTCGCGCAGCCACGGACACGCCGGTCGGCGCCGTCTCACCGTGACGAGCGGACAGTGCACGTCGACCACTGCATCCCAGACCGCCATGATTGAATGCCGTCAGCTTCTCGTCAGCCGTCCGTGCGTTGTAGAGTGGTCCCCAGTCAGCTGTCAGGAGGCTCAGGCACATGGCGTCCCAGTCGACACGCTCCCAGCGCCTCCATATGACCGGGGCCGGCGGCGGGGGGCGTTGTCTGCGCACCCCGGCTCTGAGGAGTACCGGCTGGTGGTCGGCGATTTGATCCGGGAGCACAACGACGGATTCAGGCGAGTCGGTCAGGTTGGCCATGGCCAGGTCCAGCATCGTGGGTGTCGGGTGGAGGTGCGTGAGGTCCAGGTCGCTCAGGATCCGCTGGAGGACCCGTGCACCCATGACATGATTGGTATATACCAGATGCTTCACTCTGGGTCTGGGCTCGATATCGACCAAGAGGATTTCGTTACTCCAGCCTCGACGAGGACAAACCGAGGTCATCCCCGGAAACTTTTCAAGCCGCATGCGTCGTCGAGAGCCCGAAAACATGTCCTCAGCGTCCGCGCCATCAACGACTGGAACTCGCTCCCCCGTCAGTTGTGCAGGCCTCGTCACTCAACCTCTTCAAATCCCGACTTGATCGACACTAGGGCCTCGTGTACCAAATGCCTACCCAAGACTGAGCCTTGATCCCCAGTAACGAGCTCGACGAGAACGGGACCTACAGGCCTTTCAAAATTCCCGATAGTAAGGCAAGGTAGTATCTCTCCTGTCCTATTGGGTTGTATTTCCATTGAAACCTGCATCATTTCTCATTTCTTCCATCCTTTGTCTATTACCCTGAATTGGAAATTTTGGTGCAAACATAAATACAACTAAAAGTCATGCATGAAGTGTTTCCGTCATAGTTCAAGACTCAAGCATGTGGATATGCTGGATATGATATTTTCAAATAACAAAGACAGATTAACAATAGCAATGGTCAATTTAACCCGGCAGTCACTAGGGTATATTCTGTAACACGACTCACTGGGGGGGGGGGGGGGGGGGGGGGGGGCTTTTTTTAGCCCCCCCCCCTGGTATCTTCAGAACCAATGATCGCAGCGGGACGCGCAAGGCGGCATTCGAAAGCGCTCAATGAGAGAAGCCTAACGCAAACTTAAAAATTTCAAATTAAGGTCATATGTCAGGTCACGGTCAAGTCAAACGTCAAAATCGAGGTATTTGAGTGTATGGACAATACTTGCCATCCATGGCCTTCGATTACGCCTATAATCACCCAAAGTGATGTCAAAGGTATGATACATATGCCACATGAGCTAAAGTGAGATTGTTGGAAAAGAGCAAGGTCAAGGTCAGGTCACAAAAGGTTACTACACTCAAAATATCAACGAAAGTCATGCAGCACATGGTTTATGGATGCTTTTACGCGTAGAATTCGATAGTAGAAGTCATTTTACCACCTGACTTCATTTACGTGAAGTTAGTGTCAAGTTCAGGTCAAGTTCAGGTCACTGAAGGTCAAAATTTGAAATTGATAAATCGAAATAAAAAAGCCATGTTTCTATATCAGATTTATCTAAAGAAAACAGTGCTGGCATTTATGTCTGTATCCGGTCAATAAAATCCAAAAAACGCAATTTCAAAATCTGACGTCATGATTTACCCATACTTTATATGTCATGAAAGTAAAAACAGATGATATAATTTTGAAATTTGGTGTGGTAGTTGCCCATATGTTGTTATCTGATATATATATTCCGGTTTTTTCAATATCTTTCAAATATTTGATTTTGTGAGCATTTTTTTCAAAAAAAGTTTTTTTTTAATTTTGGGTCAAAACCCAAATGTTTCGAAATTTCGAGATAGCCGGTTTGTAGCCCTTGCAATGTTCTACCTTTTAGCGTTTTTCGATTGCATTTTGCTTCATATGCGGCATTTGTAGGGCCTGGCAAAATTTAGCCGATTTTGGTGTCAAAATCGTGTTTAGTGACGTCACTAAATTCACTATATCTCAAATAAATTCTGACGATTTTTTCTAATTTTTTCTTATAATGTGTAAAAATGATGCCCGGATAGGTACTGAAAGTTTGGCGTCGATATCTGCATTAGTTATTGAGATATGCCTAATATTCCTAAGGGGGGGCTAAAAAAAAGCCCCCCCAGTGACTCGCGGGTTAATGAACAAACATATAGTCCAAAAAAGAAAGCAGCGGAGTAAACCTGTTCATGCCTGTTAGAGAAAATAGCATTGGTAGTTTAACAATGGCAATGGAATATTATGCATCATGAGCAAATTATAATATTGTTACTTGTATTTAACAATGGTGTTTCCTAGTTTCCAGGAAAGCCCAAGACCTTACAATGTTGTGTGTCAAGCATTTTCTGTTTTTGTCACCCCACCCTGTAGCCCAGACTTGTGCTTGATTCCATTGGAATCTAATCCGATTCCGGAATCGATTCCGTTTGGACTGGAATCGGAATCGGATTAGATTCCATTCACATCTAGGTGGAATCAGAATCAGACGGAATCAATCATTTTGAGACAATTGCGGAATCGGAATCGATGTCTATTTCAAGCGATTCGTTTTACTTTCGCTAAAATTGCTTTGGCCATGAGTGTGGAGGGAGTGTGCCTACTGTTTTGGAATGTCAAAAATATTTTTCATACGGTGAGTAGCTATTGGTTTGATTGTAGTATATGATGAAATTCACATCTGGAGCCCCTTTAGTTGAATTTTCACTTATATTGTGTTTTGCTTATTTTTTGTTTCAATATCTATAAAACGATCGCCACTATGGTGATGTTATGTAAAACGGCGCACATAAGACAATACAATTACGGGCACATCATGCAGGATAGAAAGAAGTTTTGCACAGCACGTTCTTGCTACTGTGAACTTTATTATGTGCAAGTTTCGTAGCTCTAAATTGATATCTTCTTAATAAAAATGGCCATCGGCCATCATCGAAACGGCCATCATCGAAAAACATGATGGCCGTCCAGTTTCTGTTCGGCTGCTGCTATCAGCATGCACGAGCTGGTTTTTTTTTATTGCTATTGGCCGGCGCTAACAATATGCTAGCAGTTTAATCGATAGTTGCAGTGCTTCTAGTAGTGGAAGCCCTCTGGAGTCTACCCGATAACTTTTTGCTCCCAGCAAGTTCCTGGAGTCTTTGGAATATCTCAGCAACTAGGGCGAATCTGGAGAAACGAAGTCATGGGTCAATTCAGCAAATTGTGTTCTATAGACCAGTGTCAATAACCACAAATAAGCGATATGAGTAGGCACACTCCCTTTAACCCGGGAGTCACTGGAGTTATTCTGTAACACGACTCACTGGGGAGGGGGGGGGGGGGGGGTAGCCCCCCTGGTATCTTCTGAACCAATGATCGCAGCGGGACGCGCAAGGCGGCATTCGAAAGCGCTCAACGAGATAAGCCTAACGCACACTTACAAATGTCAAATTAAGGTCACATGTCAGGTCACGGTCAAGTCAAACGTCAAAATCGAGGTATTTGAGTTTATGTACAATACTTGCCATTCATGGCCTTCGATTGCACCTACAATCACCCAAAGTGTTGTCAAGGGTATGATACATATCCCACATGAGCTAAAGTGAGATTGTTGGAAAAGATCAAGGTCAGGTCACAAAAAATCACTACACACAAAATATCTACGAAAGTCATGCAGCATATGTTTTATGGATGCTTTTACGCGTATAATTCGATAGTGATAGTAATTTTACCACCTGACTTCATTTACGTGAAGTTAGTGTCAAATTCAGGTCAAGTTCAGGTCACTGAAGGTCAAAATGTGAAATTGATAAATCGAAATGACAAAAGCATGTTTCTTATCAGTTTTATCTAAAAAAAATACAGTGCTGGCATTTATTTGTCTGTATCTGGTCAATAAAAGCCAAAAAACGTAATTTCCAAATATGACGTCATAATTTACCCATACCATGTCATTATGCCATGTCAGTCAAAAAAGATATTATTTTGAAATTTGGTATGTTAGTTGCTCATATGTAGTTATCTGACATATATTCCGTTTTTTATATCTTCGAAAAATTTGATTTTGTGGGCATTTTTCCAAAAACAAAATTGAAATTTTTGGGGTAAAAAACCAAAAGTTTGGAAATTTCGAGATAGCTGGTTTGTAGCCCTTGTAATTTCCTACCTTTTAGCGTTTTTCGATTGCATTTTGTTTTTTCTTTCTTAAAAGGTGTAAAAATGCCCGGAAAAGTACTGATAGTTTGGCGTCGATATCTGCATTAGTTGCTGAGATATTCCTAATATTCCTAAGGGGGGGGGGGGGCTACCCCCCCCCCCCCCCCAGTGACTCGCGGGTTAAGGTTTTCCTAAGGTAAATTAGTTTCTTTGAGTTTGAACATGCGTAACTAAAGCAAAGTTAGATGACACTTTGTTACCTAAAGAAGGTCAATAGACATGCTCAGTAATTATGTTTATTGAGGTGCAGACATACACTTATCTTCGCTTATGGCGATGTTATGTTTATTGACCATACATTCCATAATATCTTCAAATCTTTCAAGACATTGATTTCCCTGTGTAATTGCTCAACAGCAGCCTACAATATCGTCATGCATCATAATTATAGCCAATAGGTATGTCTATATTATATTGTTTGTTTCCTTTCGTTATAGTTTGACATTTTTTAACTTTTGTAAATTTTTTCATTTTTTACATTTAACATTTTATTTTATTTTGCAGCATGGTTCAGTTTTTCAACAAAATTCAGAAAATGATTTTTTGAAGTTTTATATCAAAATAGCCACATATGTATGTATAAGCAGGCATATTTTGATGCAGAGTGGACTCCAATCGGAATCAGTGGAATCGGATTCGGAATCAAGCTTTTTAGGTGCCCCGGAATCAGAATCAGAATAGATTCCTCTAGCAAAATATATATTGGAATCAGATTCGTAATCAGATCCATTTGGCTTGGTATGGAATCAGAGTCAATTCCGCTGAAGCGGAATCATGCACAAGTCTGGACTAGCCATAGTGCCAATTTGTCATGTTTATCGCTAATAATAGTATCTTTTAGCATAATTAAATGGTCACTCAGCTGTAAACTAGCTCACTATAAAATAAGTCAAGAAATTGTTGTCAACAGGAAATATTTGGTTCTATTTCTACAGTATCTTGAATTAATCAATTAGCACACTCAGACAATTATGTCCCAAGACTATTTGGTATTGGTTTTGGTATTTTATATTCCTGTCCTCATGTGCATTTCACAAAAAGAGGGTGTGCTACACTATTGTGTACCCAGTGTTGTGAACCCCTAGATTTACCTGATGACTTATTTCAGCAAAATGTGATTCAGACATTTGTTAAATGTCACCTGGAAAAAAATGTTGGAAATGGGTATAAGTTCAGTAATTCACCTCCTCAGTTTATGGTGTTCTTGAGGTCTCTAATATAAGAAGAGAAGTCAGCTGATGGTAATATTACAATAGACTGAAAAGTGGGTTATCTTTGACTGTCTACAAGATGGTCCAGGGGTGACAGCCTGTGGCTGTGGTAGGTTCTGCAGCGCAGCATACTAAATGTGGGTCCCTGTGACCGTAATTGCTGTAAAGGTTAGGTCAGGTTTGATTATGTATAGTTTTTGGTGACATCATAGCTTTGGCATTACTGGTACACTTTTCTGTCTGTCATAATAATACTCTCTTCGTGTATTAGGGACCTCAAGAACACCATTAACTGGGGAGGTGAATTACTGAAATATTACTGACAAGTGTCCTATTGAAATGAGGACATCAGATAACCACCTCACATTTTTGACAGTTCACTGAGGGAAATATATTTACTGTTCAAACATCATTTCCAAACCTATGGTATGGTCTGATAAATGGCCTGAATATGTTGACCAGAATTAATCTCACATCACTTAATTAATGTAAAAAGGGGTTGCTTTAAAATCAGGGCTAACTTTATATAACATTTAAAGATATGAACAAATTGGATGCCCACATGTAGCATACATCATATATATTGTATGAAAATGTGTTATATAGAAAGGTTTTATTGTATCATTTACAAATACATTTTACAGTTTACAATACCATATCATCATTTTAACAGGCTAGCCATCACAAATGCGACTCACCCACCTTTGCTGATATTGAATACATATCCTTCTACAATCTACATATATCTAAATCCTGAAGAAAACATAAGTAAGTAATTTGAGAAACAAGCATATCCGAACATTTCGAAAAATGACCCTTTTGCTTCAATATACCTACACAACCTATCACCCACCTATATTGATACTTTTTGAACAGCGCGCGCTGCCGTGGCTTCCCCCAAGCCCCAAGGTAACTTAAAGCCCTGTTTCAAATCAGCTGTCGGCTGTTGGCAGCAGGGAATAGACTCCGCCCATAGCGCTGGGCTGACAGATTGGTTCCAAATCAGCTGCCAACAAAATGGCAGCCGTACAGATGTGGCGCAGAAAGGACATATTCTAACGCATGTGCGCGGACACCAAAAAGATAATAATACAGCAAAGGCAGGCAAGTGATTGTGAAAGATAGGACAGAGTTCGCTGCTTTCAACCCGAAATAAGCGCTCTTTGCTTTATTTACAAGCCCGCCTTCAATTGCGCCACTGCCGCATGCGCCAATTTCCGTGCCTGCTGACAAAACGTGTGTCCTGCACCTGCTTCCTCGCAGCAGCAGAGCTGGCACTTGTCAGGAGGAGTATGACGTCACCTGGTATGACGTAGTAGTACGTCATCGATCTTCCAGCGAATCAGGCTCTCTAATCTCGGCTGACAACAGCACAGCAGCTGATTTGAAACAGGGCTTTAATAACTGGCTTCCCCTGCCTCTCAGCATTCGAATTTTGTACCATTCGCAACGGGGGGGGAGGGCGCAAGTTTTTTGGTAGCCGTGACATCACTATGGCAGTCGAATCCCGCTCCACAAATAGTTCACCTTGGAAATTTTTTACCCAACACGATTTGATTATATTTTTTAATACAATTTTTTTGTTGTTGTATATTGTCAAAAATGGCCTTATATCGCACCGATTCAGGACAGAACTCAAGAAGGCCGTACATTTTTATTGTTTATCAAAACTATATGCATACTCTCTGAGTAAGAGTCCTGACATCACGCGAATGTAAACAATGGTTCAGCCAATCAGATTCGAAAGTAGTCGTGTAAAGATAGACTCGCATTGGAGATGTGCGAACCGGCGGCCGGCGATCGCTTGCTAGCACCAGCTGCAAGCTGATTGGCTGATGGTATAGCCTCTGCCCCGGCTAGAACCAGTACAACATTCTTTCGCCAGCCCGCATTCCTTCGCCAAAAACTCAAATATATTCGGCTGGAGAGTCTTTTCAGTCAAGAAAACTTGCAGATAGGGATTTCCCAACACGGGCTACAAAACTGCTATCTCAGTTTAAAACTAATGTTGAAGGTGAACTATTTCCTTTAAGGCAATGTTTTTTTTAATACATTTATTCCGAATGTTTTGTATGGATGGATTTCGGAGGTCAGGACCCGCGCTAAGCAGAGCTTGTTGTGCAGGTCCTGACCTCACCACCCGATCGCGCAATTCCTGTTGGCCGGCATAATTTAGAGACGAAAGTTTTACGTGCCCGACATACCTGGACACGGTCCGCCCCGCTCACTGACGTCACCTGACCTTGAGTGCGACCGCTGCCACCGGCCGCAGGCCATCCCAGTCAGGAGAAATAGCGAGCGTCGAAGCGACTCGAACCCGGGCTGCCACTACCGGGATAGGTCAGAAGTCCAGCGCTCTCCCACTGAGATACAGGGGGGCAATGCAAAGTGGCTTGGTAGTTACCCCCTTTAATTTGTTATCTAAGAGAGATGGATACAAGAATTTATGCTCAATGTGAAGCTCGTTTCTTCAAGATTCCTGGAACGGCCTCCGATTTTACTCGAGACACTCCAATCGTTCACAATTATCGGTCGAGTGGAGGCATGTTCCGCCCACACGGCGCGCCAGAGCGGAGGATCCACTGTCAGGGGCTGTACACCGCCGCCGCCGCGCCGGCCGCAAGTTGGTGAGAACCGCTGCGACGCCTTGCCAGAGACTGTACCACCGCGATGCCGGCCGGCCGCCGCCGCTGGCTGGTCGGCCTGGCGGCGGCCTGGTACTTCGAAATATTCGGCCTGAATGCAAGCTCTGTTGCAGCTGACTAATTGTGATGTATCGTTAAAATGGTGTTTATATGCATTTTTCCAATTAAATTGATTTACGAATCAACTTTAAATATTATTTTAATTCGAATACACACCAAGTTGTATTAAAGGAAATAGTTCACTTTGGAAATTGTTTACCCAACACGATTTGATTATATTTTTAATACAATTTCTTTTTATATTGTCAAAAATGGCCTTATATCGCGCCGATTCAGGACAGAAGGCCGTAAATTTATATTGTTTATCAAAACTATATGCATACTCTCTGAGTCAGAGTCCTGACGTCACGCGAATGTAAAAATGGTTCAGCCAATCAGATTCGAAAGTAGTCGCGTAAAGATAGACTCGCATTGGAGTCTATCTCTCGAACTCGAACGCTGGCCAACGGGCGGCCAGCGTTCGCTTGATAGCACCAACTGCAAGCTGATTGGCTGATGGTATAGCCTTTGCCCGGGATAGAACCAGTACAACATTCTTTCGCCAGCACCGCATTCCTTCGCCAAAAACTCAAATATATTCGGCTGGAGAGTCTTTTCAGTCAAGAACACTTGCAGATAGGGGTTTCCCAACACAGGCTACAAAACTGCTATCTCAGTTTAAAACTAATGTTGAAGGTGAACTATTTCCTTTAAAGGAAATAGTTCACCTTCAACATGGGTTTTTAACTGAAATAGCAGTTTTGTAGCCCGTGTTGAGAAATCCTTATCTGGAACTTTTCTTGGCTGAAAAGACTCTCCAGCCGAAGATATTTGACTTTTTGGCGAAGGAATACGGCGCATATATGATGTACCGTACCGTCTGAAAGTGCCAGCACTGCCATGGAGCATGCGCAGACCAATAACGCACACCATAAAATCAATAATGTGCAACCTTCTGTCCTGAATTGGCGCGATGTAGGACCATTTTTAAAAAGAAAAAAAGAAACTGTATTAAAAAATATAATAAAATCGTGTTCTGAAAAAAAATCCGAAGGTGAACTATTTCCTTTAACTGTGGAGCGAGATTCGACTGCCATGGTGATATCACGGCTACCAAACAACTTGC
>JAXIVJ010009629.1:40000-50266 GCA_036785665.1 Chirona hameri | reverse complement strand
TATGTGTATGTGTATGTGTATGTGTATGTGTATGTGTACTGTGTATGTGTATGTGTATGTGTATGTGTATGTGTATGTGTATGTGTTGTGTATGTGTATGTATGTGTATGTGTATGTGTATGTGTAATGTGTATGTGTATGTTTATGTGTATGTGTATGTGTATGTGTATGTGTATGTGTATGTGTATGTGTATGTGTATGTGTATGTGTATGTGTATGTGTATGTGTATGTGTATGTGTATGTGTATGTGTATGTGTATGTGTATGTGTATGTGTATGTGTATGTGTATGAGTATGTGTATGTGTATGTGTATGTGTATGTGTATGTGTATGTGTATGTGTATGTGTATGTGTATGTGTATGTGTATGTGTATGTGTATGTGTATGTGTATGTGTATGTGTATGTGTATGTGTATGTGTATGTGTATGTGTATGTGTATGTGTATGTGTATGTGTATGTGTATGTGTATGTGTATGTGTATGTGTATGTGTATGTGTATGTGTATGTGTATGTGTATGTGTATGTGTATGTGTATGTGTATGTGTATGTGTATGTGTATGTGTATGTGTATGTGTATGTGTATGTGTATGTGTATGTGTATGTGTATGTGTATGTGTATGTGTATGTGTATGTGTATGTGTATGTGTATGTGTATGTGTATGTGTATGTGTATGTGTATGTGTATGTGTATGTGTATGTGTAGTGTATGTGTATGTGTATGTGTATGTGTATGTGTATGTGTATGTGTATGTGTATGTGTATGGTATGTGTATGTGTATGTGTATGTGTATGTGTATGTGTATGTGTATGTGTATGTGTATGTGTATGGTATGTGTATGTTATGTGTATGTGTATGTGTATGTGTATGTGTATGTGTATGTGTATGTGTATGTGTATGTGTATGTGTATGTGTATGTGTATGTGTATGTGTATGTGTATGTGTATGTGTATGTGTATGTGTATGTGTATGTGTATGTGTATGGTATGTGTATGTGTATGTGTATGTGTATGTGTATGTGTATGTGTATGTGTATGTGTATGTGTATGTGTACGTGTATGTGTATGTGTATGTGTACTGTGTATGTGTAGTGTACGTGTACGTGTACGTGTACGTGTACGTGTACGTGTACGTGTACTGTGTACGTGTACGTGTACGTGTACGTGTACGTGTACGTGTACGTGTACGTGTACTGTGTACGTGTACGGTGTACGTGTACGTGTACGTGTACGTGTACGTGTACGTGTACGTGTACGTGTACGTGTACGATTCGTGTACGTGTACGTGTACGTGTACGTGTACGTGTACGTGTACGTGTACGTGTACGTGTACGTGTACGTGTACGTGTACGTGTACGTGTACGTGTACGTGTACGTGTACGTGTACGTGTACGGTACGTGTACGTGTACGTGTACGTGTACGGTACGTGTACGTGTACGTGTACGTGTACGTGTACGGTACTGTACATGTACACGTGTACGTGTACGTGTACATGTACTTGTACATGTACATGTACATGTACATTGTACATGTACATGTACATGTACATGTACATGTACATGTACATGTACTTGTACATGTACATGTACATGTACATGTACATGTACATGTACATGTACATGTACATGTACATGTACATGTACATGTACATGTACATGTACATGTACATGTACATGTACATGTACATGTACATGTACATGTACATGTACATGTACATGTACATGTACATGTACATGTACATGTACATGTACATGTACATGTACATGTACATGTACATGTACATGTACATGTACATGTACATGTACATGTACATGTACATGTACATGTACATGTACATGTACATGTACATGTACATGTACATGTACATGTACATGTACATGTACATGTACATGTACATGTACATGTACATGTACATGTACATGTACATGTACATGTACATGTACATGTACATGTACATGTACATGTACATGTACATGTACATGTACATGTACACTGTACATGTACATTGTACATGTACATGTACATGTATATGTATATGTATATGTATATGTATATGTATATGTATATATATATATATATATATATATATATATATATATATATAAGGTGGGGACGTCTGAGCTCGGTCACGTGACGCCTGGGTCCAATCCCTGGGTCCAAGGTCCACAATCCTGGGTCCAAGGTCAAATTGGGCACGTGACTGACGCCCCACACCTGGTCAGGCCAGGGTCGGTCCCAGGTAAGGTCGGGTCAGAGCCTCTACGCTACCACGCCCGGGATTAGGCTGTGGCTGAATAAACCGTTGCTAGTTTCATAGGCAAGTTTGAGAACTAATGGTGTGTTGGGTACCTATATCAGCACGAAAGTATCCTGGTTGTCTGAATGTTCTCGAATCGGTTTTGTCACTGAGATATTGGGAGCTTTTCGTCTGACGGTTTCACTGTTGACGGTTTCACTGTTGACGGTTTCACTGTTGACGGTTTCACTGTGCACCGTACTTGCAATGCCCTTGCATGCATATAACCCGTGACAGCACAACTGTTTGCCATCTTACAACATCTCACCGATGTCTTGTCTCACCACGCACGTGCTGCTAGCCAGCCAAATCTTGTTTTGAATTTAACGCTCCACTCGCCTTGCTCAGCTGACTGCTGCAGTCTCTCTCGCAGGCTGGCGGGGCAGAGTCTGGCCGGTCAGTTCACACCACGACCTCCGCCGCTGCCGCCGCCGCCGCCGCCGCCAGCCGCCGCCGCCGCCGCCGGTGGTGGGTGCCGCCCCCCGCCCCATGGAGGTGTTACCGCCCCCAGCCCGGGGAAGGGGCGCCGCTCCGCTCGGGGAAGGGGCGCCCGAGGCAGAGGGCAGAGCCAGAGGGAGGCCGCTCTTCTGGAAAGAGGATTGGAGCGAGATGGGACAGTGATTGATAGAAGTAATGAAAGGTGAAGGTGAAGGAACTTGGAGGCGATGCAACCATGACATTAAACGTTGTTGCAGTCGAATCCTGAATATTGGAGGAAGAGGGACGTGAAGGGTGTTTGAAGTTATGCTCATCATCCCGTTTCACTGCTAAGACATAACATTGCATTTCGCTGATGAATTTGTTTCATTGATTCAAATGTTACTTCATTTCATTGGGGTTTCCCGGCGACAATGCTTCGTTGTAAATATGATTTTTGCGACAGGAGAAATACTCTCGCTGGCAATTATGCAGTTAACAGTGTTCGTTTGTTCATTTCCAATTTTAGCACTGTGAATTGTGATCGCTTTCCTGTGTCTTCATTGCTAGTGTCAATTATGTCAATTAAGCTAACCCTTTGCCCATTATGTCTGTGTTGCAGGTTGCATATGAGACTGGGTCTTACGGGTATCCATTTCTGTTGACATGGGTTAATATGCGGTGTTTCAGAGCACAAACACACACACCTGTATTGTACAAAGATCACACGTTCAACATAATGCATTTGTTTGCGTGCATTTGTTTTGTATTCCTTTCTGTGCGTTTTTCACTTGCGCGTTTCTGATAAAATACACCTAAAGTACTATATTCTCTATCTCACTTCGTCCTGGAAGAGCTGACCGGAAGTAAGAAGAGGATGGATCCAGAGGAGCTCCTCGACGTTTCAGAGTGGACCCTTTCAGAGTGGACAGAGTATACATACATACATGTACATACATACATACCCTTTTGCGATGGCATCCTGGTCCCTTCGGACCCAGATCGGTGCGAAGGGACCAGGATGTTTCATGATCCCCACACTGCGAGTCCGTGACGTATCATGCCGTCCGCCCTGCGAGCGTGTCCCCAGTCCAGCCTCCTCTCCCGAGCCCCACTCAATTAGCTTCCTAGCGTCAGTGATCTCTTTTTATTTGTATTGTTAATTCCAACGAAGGCATGTATGCCCTCGATGAAAGAATGCATGAGCTTTATTACCGTTTTTCCACGCATTATTTATTGATGGAAAAAGGTTATATATATATATATATATATATATATATATATATATATATATATATATATATATATACTATATATATATATATATATATATATATATATATATATATATATATATATATATATATATATATATATATATATATATATATATATATATATATATATATATATATATATATATATATATATATATATATAAATATAAATATATATATATATATATATATATATATATATATATATATATATATATTATATTACTACATATATATATATATATATATATATATATATATATATATATATATATATATATATAATATATACTATATATATCATCAACTAATTCATCTGCATTGCAACTATTGTACAACGGCGAAAATGAAATACAATTTGTGTCACTAATGGGAACTGTAAAAATAACTGCATTCTTCGTATGCACCCTTGTTTATTATGTCCCTCCCTCGCATGTTGCTCGCCGCTCCTGCCTGGCGCAGTGGTGGGCGGGCCCCGGGGCCGCCACGCCGTCTCTGTAAATATATTTACTAATATTCCAGTAGCTGCACATAACTCGGCTACTCCAGGCGCCTGGCAAGCTCCGCCTACTGGGAGTCCCACTCCATTCACCAGCGCGACGCTCGGGTGACGTCATGGATACTCGACCAATCAAGAGCCAGGTGGACTGGACTGCGACGGCAGGGGTTATGGGCAGCTACTTGATACGCTGTCCGTTTGGTCGACAAAGTCTACGCTGGGGCGCACTGCCGCCGGGGTCCTTTCAATCCGCCGTCCGTTCGGTCTGTTCGACACACACACACACATACACACACACACAGGCACGTTTTGCATCCTCCTCGCACTTTCTTTTATATCTCGCCTGTTGCATACGCTCATTATATTGTTGTGTCGTGATATACAACTCGAAAAATTACTCACAGTCCAACAAATTAAACCGAAAACAACGTCGTGGACCTACCTACCTATCCAGAGCGATTTTTTTTTGCTGAATCTCGTTCTCATTTGACAGAAGTGTCGGGTATTTCTATAAAAAATGGCATCGTTTGGTGACTGCCTTGCATTACGCATATTAGCTGGCATTTCATAACTTTGTGGACAACTTTTATTTCTAAGGAGCCTCCCTCAATGGAGGAGGCGGTCCCGCCCCGTCGATGATAGTAATAAATGCCCGACTGTCTGTCCAAGTGCCAACGGATAAAAAAGTATCGCGCGCAGGGTGAAAACGGCTCTGACTCGCCAACGTACGTCGGTGACAGCAAAATGTACGGTGAGACATGAAACCGCCTACGGATTCATGCATTTTTCAGAGACATGACTTCTAAACTATGAAAACTTAGATAACAATCCTACTCATTTTGACTCAGTAAGATATCAAGCATAACCCATTCTCCCATGCCTGGCTGTTAAATTAGTAAGTATTTGTATTTAGCTGCAGCATCCATCGACCTCCGACATTCCTGCTGGCCTTTGGAAAGCGGCACCCGAGTCGTGAGTTTGTCGGTGGGTCTGGTGGGTCTGCGACAATCGTGGTGCTGCTACATGAGACAGCGACAATTGCGGTGCTTGGTTCTGTGCTTCTTTCTATCCCTTCGACATTACAATGACGTCACTGGTTTTGATAGCTGATTGATTGTATTTTAACATCAATTTCAGTAATTATACCACTTTGTAGTTAATTACACTGTAGAACTCCTAGTTACGTTGTTCCTCCAGCTAACATGTCATTGTTGTGAGAGAATAAGCCAGCAGCTGGGCACCCACTTATAAGGATTGTATGAAAATAAAGACTCGCGAATGGATCGTTAGTCCCTCAATACATGAAGTGTCTTACGTATTTCGCTAACAAGTGAACCATTTGAACTGACAGGCAAGAACTTCGATTGAATTTGATTTGGAGCACAGCCTTGGTTTGGACCTTTAGCGTTGGGTACCATGGGCATTTTAATTTGATAGGATGCTATCGGTGTCACACGGGTAATAATGCTTATTACTTTGATTTCGTCTATATCGATAGCTTGATTGCGAAAAGCTGAAGATGGGTAAAGCTAAAAAGAAAATAACTCTAGTTGAGGAAGAAGCAAAGCTCTCGACAAGCGGCATCAAGCTTGTGGCCGCTGTCCATACGAGGCATACGTACAAGAATGTAAAGCGACATAAGCTTGCTGGCAATACCAGGCAATACCATTTATATTTGCTTTGCCATACATTGTGTTACATTCCCGTATAATTGTGTAACTGAAATATGTCAGAAAACGTTTGTCAGTGTCATCCAGTATTTGGTGTAAATGTCCACTCGTCATGTCATGTTTCACTTAATATGCATAACAGACATATGCCTGGATCCCGAAGTTGGATCTGGATCCCAGTGGATCAATCAGCATAAAACGCACAAAGGTATTGGGATCCCAGTGGATCTCTCTGCGTAAAATGGATGAAGATCCTCCTGGATCCCTCTTCGTAATCACAGATCCCACAGCATAGAATATATCAGGATCTGGGATCTTTGTGGATCCCTCGGCTTATTATGTACCTGTATCTGGTGTCTAGAGATGCACAAATTTCCAAAAAACAGGAACCGGCCCCGCACCACCAACACTCATGCATGAAATGGGACCGGCATCAAGCCCAGCCACATGTGACCCGCCAGGCCCGGCACTCGGCAGCTAGCAATCTCTGCATGTATACTTCATTCTACACTTAAAATCTTATAACAGGAATATTACAGTTTGCAATGTGCATTTTTGCACCATTTTAACACACCACATTGAAACACAAAATGGATAATGTATATATATATATATAAATATATATATATATATATATATATATATATATATATATATATATATATATATATATATATATATATATATATATATATATCTATATCTATATCTATATCTATTCTACATCTATAGCTATAGCTATAGCTATATCTCTATCTCTATCTGTATCTGTATCTATATATATATATATATATATATATATATATATATATATATATATATATATATATATATATATATTATATATAATATATATATATATATATATATATATAATATATATATATATATATATTATATATATATATATATATATATATATATATATATATATATATATATATATATATATATATATATATATACTATATTATATATATATATATATATATATATATTATATATATATATATATATATATATATATATATATATATATATATGTATATATATATATATATATATATATATATATATATATATATATATATATATATATATATATATATATATATATATATATATATATATATATATATATATATATATATATATATATATATATATATATATATATATATATATATATATATATATATATATATATATATATATATAGATATATATTATATATATATATATATATATATATAATATATATATATATATATATATATATATATTATATATATATATATATATATATATATATATATATATATATATATATATATATATATATATATATATATTATATATTATATATATATTTATATATATATATATATATATATATATATATATATATAATATATATATATATTATATATATATATATATATATATATATATATATATATATATATATATATATATATATATATATATTATATATATATATATATATATATATATTATATATATATATATATATATATATATATATATATATATATTATATATATATATATAAAAACCACACTTCGGAGTCAGAAATTAGGCATGTATTCAAACTAACAGTTTCGGATCATCTCGACCCCTTGTCAAAGTTTTACATACATGATTGCACAGCATCGAAGCAGTTTTACATTTTCACAAAAACATTGTTTTTTTCACCCACACACACGCGCATGACACAATTCAAGTGGAGCTTTCGTTGCAAAACCTCGCTTTAATTATTCCCGATATCACTTTATTGAAAGCGAAATGGCCCTGTGACAGTGACAGATTCATATTTTGTGTTGTACTAATTAATGCTGATTCTACAACACGGCGTTTGATGTAATCATCTGAACTGAACACGATTCTGGCTTGGTCGAAATCTAGTGAATGCTGATAATCCCTAACATGACAAAAAATTGCGCTTTTCTCATTTCCTACTCGTATGTCCCTCCGGTGTTCGTATTTCCTTTTTTCCAAACTCCTTCCCGTTTCCCCTACATAAGATGTGTTAGGGCACACCTTACATGGGATCGTATAAACACCAGTGTTTTTTTCACTTTTGGGTTTGTTTTTTATCAAGGTTTTCGATATCGTATTCGGGTACGTGAATGCCACCCCCACGCCCTCCTCGTGGCATACTTTTTTGAAGCCCGTTAAACCTTCGTTATACGGTAAAACTAAGCATTTCTTGGGAGCTTCTCTTTTTCCCTATTTTTCGTGAAAAACGTTCTTCTAGCCGACATATGAGCGTCATGGATAAACCATTCAGGATATCGTAGCTCGGCAAATATTCTTTGAATATTTATAATTTCTTCCCCGAGTGTTTCTGAGTTGCAGATCCTATATGCTCTAAGGAATAGCCCCAATATCACTGCCTTTTTGGTACGCTTGTCATGAAAAGAGTAATAATGAATGTAGGCGTTTGAGTTAGTCGGCTTTCTGTAGACTGAGAAGCGAAACCCTGATGGCCCTTTGTGAACCAAAACATCCAAAAATGGAATCTGGTCGTTCTTTTCCCACTCAACTTTAAACTTAATACATGAATGAAGATTATTGAGCCGAGTGAAAAAGCTGTCAAAGTCGCTATCTTCCGGCCAAATGGAAAACACATCATCTACGTACCTAAGCCAAACCAAGCTGGGAGGCGCTATATCCTTAAGCAGCTTGCTTTCAAAATATTCCATGAAAAGATTGGCCAAAATAGGTGAGAGAGGATTTCCCATCGTTAAACCCGCCTTCTGCCTATAAAACCTATCGTTGGCTACAAACACATTGTCATCTAAGACCACTTTGATTAGATCGATAAATTTCTTGTTACTTATCGGTATATCTAAGTTTAACCTAGGAATGATTTCTTCCTCTCTATGAAAACATGAAAGGTTGTTCCAGAACAGTCCTTGGGTGTCTCGGCATCTAACCCGGATAAAAACATTGTGAACATGTCATCGCACCGTCTTGAACCAGATGAAAGTCTAGTCCTGGGCTACGGCTTGAATTTCTCAACGAAGCCTACAGATGAGTTCAATTTGGATCATCTGGTTTCTTTAGTAAAGGCCAATAAAGACGTGGCATTCCTAGAAGATTCACTCTGGCTCTTAAAGCCTTGAAAAGCAAGAGCGATTTGCTAATAACCAAGTCGGATAAAACCAACCAAATAGTCATTTTGGATCGTGCTAACTACTACAGCAAGCTGGACGAACTACTGGTGGATGACCGAACATACGAAAAACTCAAGAAAAACCCTCTAGAAGACAAAGTGAAAATGTTCAACAAAAAAATGAAGAAGTTGCTGGTGAAGACAGACTTATGTAAACGCTTTCAAAGCATGAACTCATCTCTGCCATACATGTACGGTCTTCCTAAAACTCACAAGGTAGGCAATCCTCTTAGGCCAATCATATCCAATGTTGGTTCCGTAACGTACAAACTGTCTAAATGGCTTGCCAATCATCTCGCTCCTGTTGTAGGTATAAACTCGGATTCCTACATAAAGAATAGTCAGGATTTTTGTGAGAAGGTAAAAGGTCTTAAAATCCCGGCAGGTAGTCGATTGGTCAGTTTCGATGTAGAATCGTTATTTACGATGGTACCGGTGAACGAAACGATTAAGTACCTGGAAGAAATCATTCCTAGGTTAAACTTAGATATACCGATAAGTAACAAGAAATTTATCGATCTAATCAAAGTGGTCTTAGATGACAATGTGTTTGTAGCCAACGATAGGTTTTATAGGCAGAAGGCGGGTTTAACGATGGGAAATCCTCTCTCACCTATTTTGGCCAATCTTTTCATGGAATATTTTGAAAGCAAGCTGCTTAAGGATATAGCGCCTCCCAGCTTGGTTTGGCTTAGGTACGTAGATGATGTGTTTTCCATTTGGCCGGAAGATAGCGACTTTGACAGCTTTTTCACTCGGCTCAATAATCTTCATTCATGTATTAAGTTTAAAGTTGAGTGGGAAAAGAACGACCAGATTCCATTTTTGGATGTTTTGGTTCACAAAGGGCCATCAGGGTTTCGCTTCTCAGTCTACAGAAAGCTGACTAACTCAAACGCCTACATTCAT
>JAXIVJ010009629.1:0-35000 GCA_036785665.1 Chirona hameri | reverse complement strand
AGGGCCGGGACGGCGCCGCGACACGCGGGCAGTCGACCACCAGACTTCGCCGATTACGCGGCTGACGCAGCCGCCGACGACCACGGAGTGTGCGACGCGACGTTCGACGCCGCCACTCAACGATTACGCGACTGACGCAGTCGCCGACGTACCCGGCGTGTGCGGCCACCCGTTCGACGCCGCCACTTAACGTTTTCTACTGTCATCTTTCTCATCTGTATCGCAATAGAATCATCTACTCTTCAACAAGTTTTTCAACTTTATCGCCGCCGATGGTCTCCCGGAATTCGACGAGCAATACTCACGAACATTTATTATGTAAAGATTGTTTTTCGAAAAACTTTTGCCCAAAATAGCCTTTTGACCTTTGATGACCTCGGGAGCCTACACTATTGACCTGAGCTCAAATTTGAGGACACCAATTGCGGTTGCATGTTTCAATGGCTTTCAATTGTTTTTTCTCCGTTTGATAGCTAGACTATCATAGTTCCCGAGTTGTTTGAGGGTGTTCGAAGCAAAGTCCTATAACTTGAAATTTTGACCTTTGATGACCTTTGGTGACCTCAATATTGACCTGAGCCAAAAAATGACTGAAATAGTTTCAAAATAATCTTTTACGAGCTTTTGAACGGTATTTTCGGTTGTTGTCTACGTCCCATAGGAGCCGAGTTCGAGGGGGTCGAATCCCCCCTCTAGTGCGTGTAATTCTCAGAGGCCTCAGGGCGGATGTTAACGCACGCCCTGGTGGGGGTCGAAATCAGCCCCCCCCCCCCGTTTTGTTTAGGATAGCGGAAAACGGTGTCTCAGAGCGCCGCCAAATTTGGCATAGCTGTTAAGGTTTCAATTACCCACATTTTGTTAAAGTTTTGACCTCAGGTCACCAGGCCAGGTCACGTGACCTCACCTCCAAAAAGTTTGTGGTCGTACCACAGTCACAGTTTTAGCCGATCGGTTTCAAACTTGCATGATTGAATAAGGTCACAGGTACCTACAATTGGTTTATCTCGGATTTTGTTATACCGGTGACCTAAGGTCGGGTCAATTTCGTGACCCCCCGTTATAAGTCAATGGGAAAATATTAAAATGCTTGCCATTCCGAGGATACGCATGATATCAGTCCAATTCCTTCTGGATCATGGTATCATAAGTCATTCTTGATGACCCAGTTGAAATTTTTGCTCAGTGACCCATACATGGTCAGCCGAGGTCATTCGTGGTCACCAACACGTTTTTGTTGTTGTTGTAAATAACTCGGCAGAATGCAGATAAAGAAGTGAAACCGGCACCAATATGTTTGTCTCGTCGAGACACGTCTCCCAATGTGCAATATGACCTACTTGGTTCACCACTTAACCTTGACCTGAGGTCAAATTTATAAGTTGACCTAACCTGGTCACGATTAATATGAATCGAAGAGCCTTGACAAGGCAAATACGGTGGCTTCAAAATTATTCCTTATCTTTTATTAGGTAAAAAGTTATTTGCAAAACATATTTTGCCAAAAAAAAGTATTTTTGACCTTTGATGACCTCAGGAGCCTAAACTATTGGCCTGAGCTGAAATTTGAAGACACTTAGGCGATTGCATTTTTCAAGATCTTTCGATTGCCTTTCTCCGTTTGTTTCTAGCTATCATAGTTCCCGAGATATTTGTGGGTGTTCGAAGCGAAGTCCTAAAACTGGAAAATCTGACCTATGACCTCTGGTGACCTCAATATTTACCTGAGTCAATTTTTGTTTTAATATTTTCGCTGGGCTCGGGTCAAGATAACGTAAGGTCACCAAAGGTCATATCGTCATTTAATTTATTATTTTTAAAAAAACTGGGAAAAAAAAACAAGAACAGATTTATGCTCCTTGGTTCATTGCGAGTCTGAAAATATCCGATTGTATGCGAAAGAGTGAATTAGCAGTGGCGTTATCGGCCTAAGAAGAAAGTCATGCAACGTGACTTTACGAAAATCCCCGAGGCGATAACTTGGTAACCTTTGCTTCAATCTTGCCAAAGAGCTGTCTTCAGTATTCTTGGTAGTTTATCTTACCCTCCCCCATATATAGGTGCGGAGCAAAGGTGTTCAAACATCCTCAGCATTTAATGGTGACCTCAGCACACCAGCTATATTGTGACATGGATTGGTCATGCCCTGAAGACACAAAATAATTGCAAATATCTCAGTTTAACCCGGGCCCCACCGGGCCTCTGGATTTTCTACGCGTGACGGGGTTCATGAAGAAAAAAAGTATAACTCTGCTCCTATGGGTCATAGACCAAAACCAATAACAACGTTCGAAAGCTCGTCAAAAATCATTTTGAAACGATTTTTTTTTATATTTCGCTCATCGAAATTGAGGTCACCAGAGGTCATCAAAGTCAAATTTTCCAGTTTTAGGAATTTGCTCCAAAACAAATCCCAAATATCTCGGGAACTATGCTAGCTAGAAACAAATGGAGAAAAGCAATCGACAGCCATTGAAATTTGAAATCGTTGGTAAGTCCTCCACTTTTACCTCAGGTCAATAGTTTATGCTCCAGAGGTCATAAAAGTCAAACATGTTGATTTTTTAGATTTTTTTCCCCGCTAACTGTGTACTTAATACATATAACGCAATACGGTGTACGCCATCGTGTTTGTCTCATCAAGGCGCTTCGAATGATATGCATGGTGACCTTGTTACGTCAACTTCAAAATTTGACCTCAGGTCAAGGTCAAGTGGTGACACAAGTAGGTCATGTTGCATATTGGGAGACGTGTCCCGACGAGGCAAACACATTGGTACCGGTTTCACTGCTATATCTTCATTGTGTCGAGAGTTATTGACACAAAAGTGATGGTGACCTCGGATGACCTCAAATTACCCCTTAGGAGCCACTGAACAAAATTTATGTTGGATCATCAAGAATGTCCTATTATAACATTATCCAGAAAGAATTGGACTGATATCATGCCTATCCTCGAAATAGGAAACCTTTGAATATGTCTCCATTGACTTATAATGGGAAGGTCACGAAATTGACCTGACCTTAGGTCACCGATATCAAAATTCCGACAAACGTTTTGTAGACACTGATGGCCCCATGCAATCTTAAAAGTTTCATATCGATCCCTGAGAAACTCTGGTCATGTCACGACCGCACACTTTTTGGAGGTGGGGTCACTTGACCTGACCTGGTGGCCTAACCTGACCTGGTGACCTGACCTGACCTGACCTGATGACACGAATCTCACACTTAAAGAAAAGGCGTGAAAAAGATAAATGGTATGGTATGCACCAACAAAAATGCCAAGGTATGCAAAGCCACCATTTTTTCGTAATCTAGAGAGAGAAAACGCGGGGGAGGGCTGTTCAACCCCCCGCCTCCGTCGGGCGCGGGTTAAAGTGTGTATTTGGGAACACGAATTAAAACATCTGAATTCAGCACATGAAACTGCATCAGACTATGTTTTGGGCAAGCAATGAGGATCCCTGCTACTGAATGGTCTGTGCGTGAGAGAGAAAAAAAACACTGACAGGATGATATACCCCTAGACAAGAATAGTGTGATGTTAGTATGTTTTGACCGATTTTTATTTTTATTTCGTTTTGATTTATTTCCGTTTGAATTGCACACTTCTAAATTTATAGTTGGACTTAAGCTAAGGTTAAAAGAGTGCATCTGGAAATAGTGCCGAAACCAATTCTAAAGCTAAAACATGGCACAACCAGTGTTATAAATTTATGAAGACTGCGTCAGTTTTTAGTGGGACAAGTTTAATATATATATATTGCATTTGGCAACATCCCTATTAACCGATTGTTGTGTTATGTGGGAGTAAATTTATTATTCATTAAAGGGATATTGCCACCTCGCGGGCCAATATGGAGTTTTTGGTGTGTATCGGTAGATTAAGCGTGTCCGATTTCACCTGCAAAATTTGGTTCCCGAAACTCTCCCCATTAGATCAAAAAAATACATTAGTACCGCTCATGATTGGCATACATTCGTCAAATTGGAGTAGCCTTATCACTATTTAGAATCACTTCTTTGCGGACTATGATTTTCTTTTGAATATTGCAAACTCAACATTACCATTCCGTCAGTGCACTTTAAAATTAAAAAGCGTATGCAGTTAATTATATTTTCAACAACCTTAGCCTCTTTCATAATATAACATCAAGAATGGCTACGGCTCGACTTTGGAGTAGGAGATTTGTGACCAATCTCTTATAACACAGACAGACTTGTCAAGGTCAAGTCTCGGCGAATTCGTACGCTTCCGCTTTGGGCGGGCTGCTATTTGTGGCGGCCAAACTGGATGAGAGCGGCCATCATGAATCTAGTACTGAGCAAAGCTGGGACCAACGTTTTGGATTCAGAAATAAATAAATAAATGTTTGCGGATACACTGCTTAAGGTGCTGCAAGAGCAAGTTTGAGCTGAAGCATACACGATTGTTGATCCCCACCATTCATTTAAGTTGCTTTTTAGAAATCCTCAGGAGGTGGCAATATCCCTTTAACCCGGCATTGGCTGGGGTCTCCAGCCACCTTCCATTGGCTGTTTTTTTCTTTCTCGCCCTTCCCCTGGTTATCTTCCGAACCAATGATCGCAGCGAGACGTGCAAAGCGGCATTCGAAAGCTCTCAGTGAGACGAATATAAAGCATACTCGAAAATGTCAAATTGAGGTCACATGTCAGATGTCAGGTCACGGTCAGGTCAAAGGTCAAAATCGATGTATTTGATTGAGTGTATGGACCATACTTTCCATCCAAAGCCTTCGATTGCGACCATGATCACCCATGGTGGCCAAATTCAAAGATTTAGGAGGGATGACACAATTGCTTGTTTTATCAAAAATGAAAGGACGATGTGTCCGGGTCTAAAAACATGAAAATAATGTCAGAATTGTCATGTTTTTCTGCTGGATACTCCGCATTGCATGATGTCACATCACATCATGCAATAATTGTGTTATACCTCCCCCTAACTCTCTGAATTTGAACACTATGTGTCGTATGTGAACACACAAAGCGCTCTCAAAGGTATAATACACATCCCGCATGAGCTAAAGTAAGATTGTTGGCAAAGGTCAAGGTCAGGTCACAAAGGTCACTATGCGCAACATATCTATGAAAGTCATGCAACATATGTTTTATGGGTTATTTTACGCGTATAATTCGATAGTGATATTCATTTTACCACCTGACTTCATTTACGTGAAGTTAGTACCAACCTCAGGTCAAATAGGGTCAAACTTCAAAATTGATAAATAAAAATGTAAAAGGGATGTTTCTGGACCAGTTTTGCCTCAGAAATGCAGCGGTGGCATTAATTTGTTCGTAGCTGATCATTAAAAACAAAAGCAAAAGAATAACAAAATACGTCATTGAGTTACCCATGCTTTAGAAGTCATGTCAGTCAAAAATGATGATATTATTGTGAAATTTTGTTTGGGAATTGCCCATATGTGGTTCTCTGATATACACTCCGTTTTTTAATAATATATTTGAAAAATTTGATTTTGTGAGCATTTTTCCATTTGTGGACATTTTTCCTTCTTTCTTTTGAAAGTAAAAAAAAAACACTTTTTTTTCATCAAAAATCCGAGATAGCCATTTTGTAGCCGTTGTTATTTTCTATCTTTTGACGGTTTTTATTGCATTTTTCCTCAAAATATGGGATTTGTACAGTCTGTTAAAGTTTAGCTGATTTTTTCCGTCAAACTCGTGTGTAGTGACGTCACTAAATTCGCTATATCTCGATTTTTTTTCTCCACGAAACTGCTTCATTTTTGTACAGAAGACGAAAAATTAATGTACGAGAAGGTACACGAAGTTTCACGTCGATAGCGCTATTGAGCTATTGCGAAAGTTCGTCAGGGGGTGACCCCCCCCCCCCCCCTCCCCAGCCAATGGCGTTAACTAGAAGATAAACTTTAAATAGTTATTGAACAGCCAAGTCATTTATTTGTTCGATCATTCTTTGTGGTGGTACGTATATATTTAAAATTTGTTGTTCATACCACATTCATTTATATTTAAGTTTGCTATCAAAATACGCACATAGCCACTGGTTGTAGCAGTAACTGAGAACATGTCACGCGACTTGCTCTTCAGCGGATCTCGAGATAGTCTGGTCATGCTCGGTTCCGGTTCGGCTGCTGTAGCAGGCCTGGCTGATGGGCTGAGTGCTCCACGCTCCAGCCATTCCCTGTTGTGGGGCTGCGCCGACGGCTCAGTAGATGCCGCTCCAGTAGGCGCTTCTCAGCGGCGCGGCCACGGCGGCGTGCGGTAGCAGCGCCGTGGAGGCAGGCGTGTGGCTCAGGCGCACCACCACCGCCGCCCTCTTCTTCCGCTGTCTCATTTCGGCCTCACGGAACTTGGCCATGAACTCGGCCTTGGCGGCGGCCACCTCGGGGGTGTCCTGCACCGGCATCGGCGCCGCCATCCTCATCATCGGCATCTGGCCCTGTTCGGACATCTGGAAGGCGGCCATGAACTGCTCCTTGGCGGCCTTCACCTCGGCCGTGTCCTGGATGGGCGCCGGCCCGGCCATCCGCATGACGGGCAGGTTGGTGCCCCCGGCGTCCGCCTGGTAGTTGACGGTCTGCACCTGGCCGGCGGTGTCGACGTAGCTGTAGGAGCCGCTGGTGACGCCCAGCAGCGCGTTCTCGGAGCGCGCCGACCTGACGTCGCCCAGCGGGGAGGAGGCCGTTATCATGGGCGCCGACATGTGCCACGTGCTCCAGGCGTCTGGCTGCGCGGCGTCGGCGTAGGTGGTGGCCAGCGGCGCGCCGCTCCAGGCGTTCCAGCCGTTCCAGCCGGCCGAGCTCGGCATGAACTGGGCGTTGGAGACCGCCAGGCCTATGAGAGCTGTCTGGGGAGAGGCGGGTGTCAGTGGACGGGCTTGGTCACAGTGGACGGGCTTGGCTTGGCGTTTACAGCGGCACCTCACTCGGGGCAATCAACGCACTCGACTTATTGCCGTCATAGCGTCAACCCGTTGGGTGCCGTTGACGGTCGGGTTCGCTGATGCCCCGATCTTCAGCTGAGATGTAAGTTTTGGAGATAAACAACGTATGTTCCGGAGTCCAAAACAAGCGTCCTTTATATAAGGTACATATTACGTGACACTCTTATATTACTACTTACTAGATACCAATTTTATGCCTAGTTAATAATCTAGGCATGTCCTCGGGGTCTAGTATATACGTCGTGTATGTACACAACTTTTATCTCAGCGGAAGTATGGGGTGGAAGTGAGCCCCTACCGTTGTCTGAACCGGAAGGACTGAGGCCATGACGTCAGTGTGTGTTAGACCAAGTCGAGTGTGTGAGCTTTGCCACTGGGCTTCAAACGGAAAACAGCGTTGTAAGTCGGGTGCGCTGCTCCTAAACCCGAGAACGCAGAGTTCCAAAACTTCAATACGATACTTTTAAGACATGAACGTTTTCGTATGCAAATTTTCGAGCACATTGACCGAATAATTCCAAAGAAGTACGTCCCTGAAAACCAGTGCTACGGTCGGGTCGGGTTGCTCATACGTGAATTTTTCCTTAGTTGACGGTAAGACCTCGCTTGCGCTTTGCGCCCGCTCGGTACGCACTAACATACCGGTAAATTGAATACATTATCGAATTGTGTAGAAGCCATAATCTCTTGAGTTTAATTTTAAAGATTCCTCTCTGGAAGCACCGAAAACGGCATTTACTGCGGGAACCGTTCAGGTGAGCACTCTTGCAGATATATCGTCAGGCAATCAAAACAACCCTGCCGCGAGGCTCTGTCGGGCGTGGGAGGCCTCTGGGCCGCCTGTGCTGCTCACCAGGAGCTTCATGCTGGTCTGGGAGAGGAGTCGTCCGGCCGCTGACGATGCTCGATGTGGGCTGCCGGCGCGTTATATACCCGCTGGACGGGCGGACCCTGTCCCCCGCGGCCCCCGCGGTCCGCACAACCAGTCCGCACAACCAGAGCCGGCCGGTGGCAACTCGTCACCATTGTGCTGACACTGCACCATTTGATCCGTTTCATCTGGTTTGGGCGCGGCCGGCAAGTTGCGCAGGATGGCTGTTCTCGCACAAACAAACGGCAGAGATGGCACACGGCGATAGTGCGCCAAGGCTCACGGTCATATTCGCGGCGGTCAGCTCGCTGGCGTTTCGTGTGGAGACGCATTATATTTACTGATTATCTATCGTCTTTGTCGGCTACCGACCACAGGATTGTGTGCATTACAATGGGCCAGGTGCGTAGGGAGGATTTCGCCCAGGGGGGGGGGGGGGGGGGGGGATCAGAGGGGCCCTCGTAGCCAAGGGGCCCACATAATTAACCCGGCAGTCACTGGGGTATATTCTGTAACACGACTCATTGGGGGGCTGCCGGGCCTTTAAAGCCCGGCAGATGACCATCTGCAGATCGACAGGGCCCTCTAAAGGCCGGCAGAGGGCCCTCTACACTCACTCTACAGATCGGCAGGGCCCTCTAAAGCCCAGCAGAGGGCCCCCTACATATTGGCTGGGACACTGCAGATCGAGAGGGCACCTAAAGATTGGAAAAGGGCCCTCTACAGGTCGGAAGGGCCCTCTAAATACCGGCAGAGGCCCTCTGCAGATTGGCAGGGCGATCTACAGATCGGCAGGGTCCTCTAAAGGCCGACAGGGCCCTCTATAGGCCGACAGGGCCCTCTAAAGGCCGACATGGCCCTCTAAAGAACGGAAGGGCCCTCTAAAGGCCGGCAGAGGGCCCTCTATATATTGGCTGGGACACTGCAGATCGACAGGGCCCCTAAAGCCTGGAAGAGGGTCCTCTACAGGTCGGCAGGGCCCTCTAAATGCCGGCCGAGGGCCCTCTCCAGATCGGCAGGGACCCTCTACAGATCGGTAGGGGCCTATGAAGGCCGGCAGAGGGCCCTCTACAACAGGAAGGCCCTCTAAATGCCGACAGGGGCCCTCTGCAGATCGACAGGGCCCTTTAAAAGCTGGTGGAGGGCCCTATCCACACTGGCTGGGGTCACTTTCTACGTATTTACATATACATGCCTCGCCCTACGAGGGGCCTGACAGCCCCCCCCCCCCCCCTGTTAACTTCCAAACCAAGCAACGTAGAGCAATGTGGTAAAAACCAGCATGTTGCTTGTTATGAGAAGAATATACCAGTATGTGATTTTTAGGTTTCAGGTCAACGGGTGACCTTCCAGGTCAAGTGAATGACCTCGGATCTACCACGTCCAGAACAGCGATTTTGCTCTTCAGAAAACCTCAAAATTAGAAATTGATAAATGTAAATAAAAAGGCATGTTTCTAGCCCAGTTTTGGCTCAGAAATACAGAAAAGGTAATTATTTGTTCATATCCTGTCAAAAAAGAAGTCAAAAAAGTTATGTTTAAAAATGACATCAGTTTCTTACACTTAATTACTCAGTCAAAAAGGAAGATATTGCTTTGAAATTTGGTATGGGAATTGTCCATCCTGAGTTCTCTCACATATATGCCGTTTTTTCATATATGTGAAAATTTTGATTTTGTGGGATTTTTTTTTTAAAGTTTATTTTTATTTTAGGGGTCAAAAACCCAAAATTTTGCAAATTCGAGATTGCCATTTTAAAACCTCAGGGGTGCCTGTCAGGCCCCCCCCCCCCGTAGGGCGAGGGTTAACAGACAAGCAAGTACTGTTATTTATTCGTGTTACGATTTTTTCGGTTCGTGGGCGTTCTTTTATGCGACGTAAGGCGTTTTGCGGGCGCCTGACACCATCCAAAACACTGGATACAAAAGCCTTCGGCCCCAGGGGGCCCTCGCGCGGTCGCCAGAGGGACCCGCCTGGCGTCCATGGGGGGGGGGGGGGGCATGGCCCCCTTGGCCTCCCTTGCCTCCGCCCTTGCAATGGGCATACATTAATCAATGTATTGTGTACAAGCATGGGCGTCGGAGGCGGGGGGGGGGGGGGGGGGGGACACGGAGGGGGCACGGAGGGGACGCGTCCCCCAACATTTTCAGATTTTAACATTACGCCTATGGGCGTTGGTTGCATGGGAAGAATCGACTTCAAAATGCCTGTGTCCCGCCAACCTTCAGAAGGTGGTGACGCCCTTGTGTAATGTGTACAAGTCAAAAACCTGTTGTATTTATAGCGAGATTTGGACGCATTGTTGTATTTATAGCGAGATTTTGACGCATTGTTGTATTTATAGCGAGATTTGGACGCATTGTTGTATTTATAGCGAGATGTTGACGCATTGTTGTATTTATAGCGAGATTTTGACGCATTGTTGTATTTATAGCGAGATTTTGACGCATTGTTGTATTTATAGCGAGATTTGGACGCATTGTTGTAATTATAGCGAGATTTGGACGCATTGTTGTATTTATAGCGATATTTGGACGCATTGTTGTATTTATAGCGAGATTTGGACGCATTGTTGTATTTATAGCGAGATTTGGACGCATTGTTGTATTTATAGCGAGATTTGGACGCATTGTTGTATTTATAGCGAGATTTGGACGCATTGTTGTATTTATAGCGAGATTTGGACGCATTGTTGTATTTATAGCGAGATTTTGACGCATTGTTGTATTTATAGCGAGATCTTGACACAATGTTGTATTTATAGCGAGATTTGGACGCATTGTTGTATTTATAGCGAGATTTGGACGCATTGTTGTATTTATAGCGAGATTTGGACGCATTGTTGTATTTATAGCGAGATTTGGACGCATTGTTGTATTTATAGCGAGATTTGGACGCATTGTTGTATTTATAGCGAGATTTGGACGCATGCCTCTTAGTTATGTACACAATTGCAATCGCACTTATCATGGTTACCTCCTTGAAAGGGGATGCCTACTTGCTTCTCTCACAGTGTTTGTCTGCTTATTCTTGAATAAGTGTGTACACCTAAAGATATTTTTATAAGGTTCTTTGAAGGGCAACTATTTAATGATTGTGAGAATTGTGAGGTGTGAAAAGAAACATTTAACTTATTTTTGGATAGAAAGGTCCTGGTTGTCAACTTATGCATTTCTGCATTAAAGGGATTATACGGGGTTTTCCCAGAATAATTGAGTTACATAGTAAAACGTACGTATAAAGGTAGTAGAAGTCCCACGGTAGCCACATTTTTCTGGAAATTACCTCTTCTGCACGTAAGGACATTCCAAAGTGCGCGGTGATGCCACCGCGTATTTTCTGCAGGACCGGCTGAGGCAGAGCCAGTCATCTCTTTTATGCTAATAAAAACACCTCACGTATGGCATATTTCCGGTAAAATAAGCAATATTTGAAAGAAAATAAACTTGTTTTGTTCCAACGACAGCAGCAGTTACCTAGTTTTCCCATAAAATTATATATTTTTCATGAATTTTCATGCCAAAAAATTAATACGCCACCACCAAATTCTCACGCCAGAGATAATAAAACCACAAAAACAAAACCTCAACGAACAGTGTGTAGTAATACGAAGTCCAGTCAGTTTTGAATTGCATAATAATTTTGTGATCCAGTGTAGGACTTGCAGATAATTCAAAACTCTAAAATTGATTTCAGATTAAAGTGGTGGACAGTAGTGCCGATCAAGTACTCGTTATCTGATACTAGTCTCGAAAAACGCCCAAGTTTTAACGCTGATAATTGCTGAAATAATGGACTAAATGAGCATTGATGTCCCTGTTATATGTCTTAAACGTGTTTAAAGCTCATATAACTGCAAAAGAGTGCATTTACTTTCAGGACGGAAACCCGTATAATCCCTTTAAAAAAATATATACATAGTCTGAATGTTTTGATTGGATGGATTTCCGAGTTCAGGACCCACGCTAAGCTAAGCGTTGGCCCTGCCCCCACCAGGGGGCAGGGGCACCATCCGATCGCGCAATTTCAGTCACCGGCGCATTTAGTGGCGAAAGTTTAACCCTATTACTGTCGGGCTAAACAAGATGCCAAGATAGCTAAACAAGATAAACAAGGTACAAGGTTTTGTCGGGGGCCTATTCGCCCACCCCCCCCCCCCCCCCCCCTCGTATATCGGAAACCACTGGACCGATCTGGGGTGTAGCTTCTCCAGAAAAGTTGGGAAGGGGAGGGGGTCTGAGCTGAGCTGAGCTGCGAAAAAGCTCTTAAAGTACCATCAACATCCACAAAATAAATACAGATTTCTCCCCGGATTTGACCCACTTCCTTGTCCAAGTGTGGGGGGCTGAAGCCTCCTCAACTGAATAGGATCCTACACCCCTGGGACCCATTCACTCTGGGAAAGCGGCATTCGATTCCTTGCAGCTTAAACTACATTTCTGTATTCACAAATACGATTTGTTATGCCATGGGCAAAACAAAAAAAAACAGGTAGCCAAAAAAATTGGGGGGGGGGGAAACATGCATTTTTAGATGATTTGCCCTGGGACGTTGTTTGAACGCAATTGGTCCTTCTTATATGCCACCTATTTATATGTTCTAACATATCATCTTTTTACAAGTTTGGAGAAATTAACCCAATGGCGTCCCCAGGCAATTCAAAAAGGGGGGTAAGATGGCACTATAATATTTTTGCCGATTTGATTTATGTTTTTGGCTGCTTATAATATCATGTGTATGCATGAAAAAGTAAATAATGACAGTTTTTTATTTGTGCAGTGGTGTGCTCAGGAGGGGAAGGGGAGGGGAATTTGGTGTGTGATCAGGGACCTCTCAGCCCCCACTTTCCCACAAGTCCAAGGTGGGTGCCTCTGCACGTGCGCACCCTTTTTTGTATCTCAGAAACTACTTGCCCGATCGAGTTGAAATTCCCCCCGTGTCCGTGAAGTAAGCCAACAGCCAACAAAACGGAAATTTGCAACGGCCGAATTGTTCGCCTAAAATACACATGTAGGTCAAGTCGCATACGAGGATCACGAATCTGATATGCCATCTGATATGTTATTTTTAATGCCAAGGTCATATGTAAAGGTCAAATGCGTAAAGAAGGTTGTGTACCCTTATGTACCTTTTTAAGGACGAACAGTACACCGCACGGCCTCGCAATAGCCACCATTCGAAAGAGCGGCACAAAATGAAGGTGGGGTTTTCCTCGGAATTTCGATTAACGTCACACAAAGTTATCCATCAAGGTCAAACTATCAAAATCAACCAAAATCGACCTTATGCACCTTTTTACGGACAAACGGTGCTTTGTACGTTTTTTTTAAATGGCACCATTCGAAAGAGCGCCTCAAAATCAAGGTGAGGTTTTCCTCGGAATTTCGATTTAGGTCACCCAAGGTCACCCATCAAGGTAAAATGATCAAAATCAATCAAAATTGAACTTATGTACGTTTTTACGGACAAACGGTGCTTTGCACGTTTTTTAATGGCACCATTCGAAAGAACGCCTCAAAATGAAGGTGGAATTTTCCTCGGAATTTCGATTAAGGTCACCCAAGGTCACCCATCAAGGTCAAACTATCAAAACCAACCAAAATCGACCTTATGTACCTTTTTACGGACAAACAGTGCTTTGCACGTTTTTAAATGGGACCATTCGAAAGAGCGCCTCAAAATGAAGGTGGGATTTTCCTCGGAATTTCTATTTAGGTCACCCAAGGTCACCCATCAAGGTCAAACTATCAAAATCAATCAAAATCGACCTTATGTACCCTTTTACGGACAAACAGGGCTTTGCACGTTTTTTTAATGGCACCATTCGAAAGAGTGCCTCAAAATGAAGGTGGAGTTTTCCTCGGAATTTCGGTTTTGGTCACCCAGTCACCCAAGGTCACCCGTCAAGGTCAAACTATCAAAATCAACCAACATCGACCTTATGTACCTTTTTACGGACAAACGGTGCTTTGAACGTTTTTTAATGGCACCATTCGAAAGAGCGCCTCAAAATGAATGTAAGGTTTTCCTCTGAATTTCGATTTAGGTCACCCAAGTTCACCCATCAAGGTCAAACTATCAAAATCAATGAAAATCGACCTTATGTACCTTTGTACGGATAAACGGTACACCGTACGGCCTCACAATGGCCACCATTCGAAAGAGCGGCTCAAAATAAAGGTGGGGTTTTCCTCCGAATTTCGATTCAGAGGAAACCCCCACCTTCATTTTGTGCCGCTCTTTCGAATGGTGGCCATTGCGAGGCCGTGCGGTGTACCGTTTGTCCGTAAAAGGTGCATAAGGGTACACAACCTTCTTTACTCATTTAGCCTTGACCTATGACCTTGACATTCCTTAATCCGCGCACTGCAGGGGGGTTGATCCCCCCCCCCCCCCCCGCTCAGGCTTTTCTCAAATAGCGAAAAAACGGCGGCGCACAGCGCCGCCGGGTTTTTGCACACCTGTTAGGACATCAATTGCGCACACTTTGGAAACAAAATATAACCTCGGGTAATCTCAGGTCAGGTCACCAGACCAGGTCAAGTGACCCCACCTCCAAAAATGTTTGAAGTTGTGTCAAAGCCAGACTTTCTCACCGATCAGTTTGACACGTACAGGATGTGATGAGGGCATAAGTACTTATGAGTCCGATTACGTCTGGATCATGCTGTTATAGGATATTCTTGATGATCCAAGTGTAAGTTTTGTTTAGTGACCCCTATGGGGTCATTTGAGGTCATGCGAGGTCACCATCACTTTTTTGTCAATAACTCCCGACATAATACAGATAGAGAAGTAAAACAGACAGCAATGTCTTTGTCTCGTTGAGACACGTCTTCCCATATGCAACATGCCCCACTTGGAACACCACTTGACCTGAGGTCAAATTTGTAAGGTGACTTAACAATGTCACCATGTATATCTTGCGAAGCGCCTTGACGAGATAAACACAATGGCGTAAACAGTTTTCCGTTAACTGTATTAAATAAAAAGTGAATAGCGAAAAACGATTTTGCAATAAAACTGTATTTTTTTCTTTTTTAACCTCCAGCCTCAAATATTGACCTGGGATCAAATTTGAGGACACCTTGTCGATTGTAAATGTCACTGGCTGGCGTTTCCTTTTTCCGTTTGTTTCTAACTAGCATAGTTTCCGAGATATATGGGAATTTCTGGAGCGAAGTCCTAAAACAGAAAAAACTGGAAAATTTGGCCTTTGATGACCTCTGGTGACCTCAATTTTGGCCTGACCCAAACAAATACCGAAATACTTTCGTTAGAACTTTTATCAAGCTATCAAATGCCGTTTTCCTCTTGTCGCTACGTAGCGTAGTTTTTTTAGATCTCACGGGGGGTGGGGGCGGAAATCAACCCCCTGCAGTTCGTGTTCGGCGCAAACCCCCTGCAGTGCGCGGGTTAACTTGAAATATCTTTCGGTAGGGACGTTTTATGCAAAATGTAATGAATTTACAATATATTTTGGTCTCTTCTGTCGATTTAAAGTAATAATTTCATTTTTGTGTGGAAAAAGGTCAGTATTTTCCTTTAACACGGGCACCGACGGGGGGCGAATATCCGCCCCCCCCCCCAATGTTTTTCGTGAATCGCGGGAAAACGGTGACGCGCAGCGCCGTCAAATTTGGCATAGTTGTTTGGGAATACATTTCCCACATTGTGTACACTTTTCAATCTCAGGTCAGGTCAAAAGGTCACATCAAGTGACCCCACCTCCAAGGAAGTTTTTGAAAGTTTGTGTTCGCGCCAAAGCTACAGCGTTTGATCGAGAGGTTTGCAACTCACAGGATTTAATTAGGTCATACCTACCTGCATAGGTACCATAAGTACCTATATACAGTACCTAATTTCGTCACCTCCTTAATATAGGTAAGTCTATAAATAAACAGGGAAAATTGAAAACGTGTATAAATCCATAGGAAATTGCTAAAATTGACCAGTTTTCACCAGATCCACCGTTCTTATGCCAAATACAAAGACCCATGCCACATTTGTGTTATTTGACCTCTACGAGGTCAGCTCAGGTGACCCCGAGTTCACATTTGTGTTTTCTTCAACAACTCTACCAAATATAGGTAGAGCAATGTTATTTTCACCATTGTGTTTGGCTCGCCGAGACCCGTCGATTGATGTGCAACTTGACCTAAAAAAAAACTAACCTGACCTTAACCTGACCTCAGGTCAGGTCATTTTTTTTTATATTACCCAACTAGGTCACCTCATATACCATTCGATACGTCTCATCGACAACAACACAATTATCAAAACGGTATTACTTAATCATGCTCCTGTCAAATGTTATTCCTGAAAACAAAGATAGAAATATTGACCTGAACTGAAAATGACCTAGTACCTTCCTTAGAGCATATATCGAGTTATCTTAAGTTGTTTCCGCTTGTCGCTACGTTGCATGGTTTTCGACCCCATGTCGGTTTGAAGTTGGCGCGGACCCCGTCGGTGAACGTGTTAAAACATGAGCATTTTTAAAGAAAAGGTAATTCTTGATGACCCAGGTACAGTTTTAGTTCAACGGTCCAGACCAGGTCATCTGAGGCCATGTGAGGTCACCAGTGTTTTTTTGCCAATAACTTCTGATAGACAAAGGTATGCAACTGACACCGTTGTGCTCATCTCGTCGAGATGTACCTTTCATTATGCAACATGAACTACCTAGGTCACCACATGACCCTCACCTGCAGAGGTCAAATTTTGGATTTGACCTAACCCGGTTGCGACAGGAATGACTGAATGCGCAATGACGAGACAAACATGATGACATTCAAATAATTGTCCTATCGTTATTGAAACCCGGGTCTCAAGACGATATTTCCTTTAGGATAACGCATTCAACACTTCGCTACGAATATAATACGAAAACTTAACGGTCAGCAGATAATCGATAGGTAGGTACTGTGTGAAAACTGCGCTGCAGTGTGTCTTAATTGTAAGAAAGATAACTGTGCATGGAGTTTATGAATATATATATATATATATATATATATATATATATATATATATATATATATATGCATATGCATATGCATATAGAAAATTACGGTACCCTTAAAAAAATACCTTATGATGCCCCTTCACCTGCTGCTGCCCCTATTTCGTGATGCCCCTGTCGGAAAATGCGGTATGCTCGAAAAATTCTGGCTACGCCCCTGGGCCCATGCCATACCTGTCATACTGCATTTTCCATCCTTGTAACGTGCCTTTTCATCCGTTTTTTTAGGGGGCCTTTCAACGCTTGGGAAGGGGCCCTTTCAACGCTCGGGAAGGGGCCCTTTCGAGGCGCCCCCCCCCCCCCCCCCCCCCCTGGACGAAATCCTGGCTACGTGCCTGGTCTGGTAACCTCAATATTGACCTGAGCCAAATAATACCCGATGTAACTTGGAATGGCCTTATAGATAGCTTTCGAACGCAGTTTTCTCGTCTCTCTAGCCTTTTTAGTTTTCGAGTTAGAGGGGGATCCGAATGGGATTGTGAACGCTGATCATGCCGGCTAGCAAAAGTCATGTGCCGTTGACGTCACGACCAATCAGAGGCTGGTATTGGATGGGACCTTCCCGCGTAATGCTGAAGGTGCCGGAGTGAGACCCCTGGTTTTAACGTCCGACGACGACTGAGGACGGCCCGCCCTGTTCGCTGGCTTCATCTGACCTTGAACGCGGCTGCTGTCACCGGCCGCAGGCCATCCCCATCAGGAGCAAATAGCGAGCGCCGATGCTACTCGAAGCCACGTTTCCAGGGTGGGTCAGATCTGTAGTTCAGCGCTCTCCCGACTCTCCCGACTCTCCCGACTCTCCCGACTCTCCCGACTCTCCCGACTCTCCCGACTCTCCCAGCTCTCCCAACTCTCCCGACTCTCCCGACTCTCCCGACTCTCCGACTCTCCCGACTCTCCCGACTGTCCCGACTGAGCTACACAGGCAGGCTCACTCCACATAGTATCGACATTTGTGTATTGCATTCCTTGCAATCGGCATGCTGTTTTTAGAGAGTCTAGGATAAAATTCTGCTAACTTGTTCTTTCTAGTTCCGTTTTTCAGCGGTGTCCTCTGTTTGCGATGCTGTTCTACCCGCCTGTATTCATATTTATGTATGTGAGTGTTATCTGTTATGATTGCACAGTTTATCAGTTGGTGTGTTTCATTCTCACCTGGCTGTCTCTGAGTTACCGTTTGAGCAGTTGTCGGTGTTTGTGAGCTGATTGGTCGGTGTTTGTGAGCTGATTGGTCGGTGTTTGTGAGCTGATTGGTCGGTGTTTGTGAGCTGATTGTTCGGTGTTTGTGTGGCGCGTTTCAGCGTGTTTCAGCGTGTGAGCAGCGCGCCGTGCCAGCGATGGAGGTGAGGTGGAGCGCCGCTGGCCTGCTGGCCACCGTGGCCATCTTCTCAGTCACCTCCCTGATCGTCTTCCACCACGTTTACCGGCTGCAGCCGGCACCCTTCATCGACGAGGTGTTCCACGTGCCGCAGTGTCGCCGCTACTGCGCCGGCAACTTCACCCAGGTGACTGTGAGGTGGGGCGAGGTGGCTGGGGGGGGGGGGGGGTGCTACTGCGCCAGCAACTTCACCCAGGTGACTGTGAGGTGTGGCGGGGGAGGGTGCTACTGCGCCGGAAACTTCACTCGGGTGACTCAGATGGGGCGAGGTGTGTGTGTGTGGGGGGGGGGGGGGTGGATACTGCGCCAGCAACTTCACTCAGGTGACTGTGAGGTGTGGCGGGGGAGGGTGCTACTGTGCCGGAAAACTTCACTCGGGTGACTCAGATGGGGCGAGGTGTGTGTGGGGGGGGGGATACTGCGCCAGCAACTTCACTCAGGTGACTGTGAGGTGTGGCGGGGGAGGGTGCTACTGTGCCGGAAACTTCACTCGGGTGACTCAGATGGGGCGAGGTGTGTGTGTGTGGGGGGGGGGGGGTGATACTGCGCCAGAAACTTCATCCAGGTGACTGTGAGGTGTGGCGGGGGAGGGTGCTACTGCGCCGGAAACTTCACTCGGGTGACTCAGATGGGGCGAGGTGTGTGTGTGGGGGGGGGGGGGGGTGATACTGCGCCAGAAACTTCACCCAGGTGACTGTGAGGTGGGGCAGAGGGCTGTGCCGGCAACTTCACCCAGGTGACTCAGCTGGGGAGAGGTGAGGGTTGCTACTGTGTCGATAACTTCGAGAGAGGCGAGAGCCGGGAGGTGAAGAGTGAGAGCTTGAGAGCTGGGAAGGGTGGGAGAGGGGGGGGGGGGGTAGGTGGCGCGGGCGACAAGTGTGAGTTGAAAGGTGCGAGGCGGAGAGCGAGAGACGGGCGGGGAGAGACGCGCAGACGCAGTGGTGGGTGGCCAGGAACGGGGAGGGACGCGCAGACGCAGTGGTGGGTAGACAGGAACGGCATATTTTAACACGCGCCCTGGAGGGGGGGGGGGGGGGGCACGCGCGAAATCCGCCCACCCATCCGGTTTTTCGAAGATAGCGCAAAAACGGCGGCGCGCAGCGCCGGCGGTTTTTACACACCTGTTCAGAAATGAACTTCCCACATTATGTAAAATTATTGGCCTCAGGTCATCACAGGTCAGGTCACCAGATCAGGTCACGTGATGACCTCAACTCCAAAACGTTTGAGTAGTACCACAGTCACAGTTTTACGCCGATCAGTTTCAATCTTGCAGGACTTCATAAGGTCATAGATACCAACAATTTGCTTATCTCGGATTTCTAATATCGGTGACCTAAGGTCAGGTCAATTTCGTAACCGCCAACACTGTTTTGTCAATAACTATCGACATAATGAAGATAGAGAAGAGAAAATGGTACCAATGTGTTTGTCTCGTCGATACACGTCTCCCAATATGCAACATGACCAACTTGGGTCACCACTTGACCTGAGGTCAACTTTCTCAGTTGAGCTAACCCGGTCAGCCTGAATATGATTCGAAGCGTCTTGAGCCAAACACATAACAAGCCAAACTTCACATAACAAGCCAAACGCAATGGCGTAAACACTATTGCTTTATCTTTATTAGGTAAAAAGTTATTTGCAAAAAACTGTTTTGAAAAAAACTTTTTGACATTTGATGACCTCTGGAGCCCAAACTATTAACCTGAACTCAAATCTGAGGACACCTATGTGGAATGCATTTTTCTAGGGCTTTCGATTGCTTTTTCCCGTTTGCTGCTAACTATCATAGTTCCCGATATATTTTTTTTTGGCAGGGTTGTGCTCGACTCAGAGTCGGTGAGTCAGATTTGACTCAACTTTGACTCAAATCAACTTGAGTCAGAGTCGAGTCGCTTAAGAAAAATAGGGGCTCGTCTGGAGTCAGAGTTGAGTCGCTTAAAAACAAATAAGGGCTCAACTTGAGTCAGAGTCGAGTCACTTAATCAAAATAGGGGTTTGAGTTGAGTCAGAGCGAAGTCACATGGATGTCGCTTGAGTCAAAGTTGAGTCACCTGGATGCTGCTTGAGTCAAAGCTGAGTCGACTCATCCTCTTACAAGTCAAAGTCACATCTGATATAACGAACAAAAAATAGGAGCAACTAAATAATAAAGGGGTCCAAATAATGTTCTAGAGTGCTTTTCAAACTCACATAAATCAATTTTCTGTCTGAAAAAAACTTAAAGAGTACTTAACTCATCACAAATTCTGCTGACTGCTCCTTATCATAAGTGAAACAATACAATATTAAATATGTACATAGAAATGATAACTGCAGTATATTTAACCTAATAATAACCATATCAACATAACATTTTGGAATGTGTATACGAACCATGTACCATACGCGCCATTTATGTCTGAAATAAAAGTTTGCATCACAAATGTATTGAGGTTAAGGTACTTTAAGAATGTTAATTCAACAACAGATCACAATTGACTTTGTTTTCTAACGCCGACATAATTGTTATCTCTGAAATCCTACAGTTATCACATGTCAGTTCACTCAGTTTGAAATGGTTCGAGCGCGTTTCTCCCACTACACCAACGAATTGACAACAAATATCAATCCAGGCCGTATCAATGATACGGATTTCCTTCCGCGCTGATGTATAGATCCTCAAATGTGTTGATGAATAGAGTGAGGACTGTGATTGGTAAGGATACTGGTCCACATACTAGCACTAGCTACTAGCAGCTCACAAGTTACTCTGGGAGTGTCACAACTCACATATGCAATTTCTCCAAATGACTGTTTAGACTAGTTAACTTGAAAATTCCATCCGCACTTTTTATTCATTTTATGCGCGAGTTTCAGGGCGGTTTTAAATGGTATTATGAGTTATAACCATGTTTAATATACACGTGTCAAGATTCAAGGAGTTGTGCTACAATATTAATGACGTCATATTAAACTGAAGACTGTCAAAGACAAGCCACTTTTCAGTCTGTTTTACCATCAGCTGACTACTCTTCTTCCATCTCAGCTCAAGAACAACACAAACTGGGTATAAACTGGGGAGTTGAATTACTGAACTAATGCCAATGTTTTCCTTATCGAATGACATTAAGTATAATGGCGCAAAAAAAGTGTTACAATCCAACAAGTGTTACAGTACAACATTCTGAAGTCAGTTAAAATGCATGAGTCAAAGTGTTAACTTCAAAGTGGCGGCTAGGGTCGGTGCCAATTTAAAAAGTAATGTTAATTATCTTTGTCACATTATAAAGGAGGATGGTAGAATTCAGATGATGTTGACATTGCACGGCAGAACTTTGTGCACAGCTGTGGTGGAAGTTTATTTTTTTAGGAAAGATACTATGAAGCGTTTTGTTGTGAGTTATCATAAGTCACAACATCCTGAAGCGATTGAATGGTTTGTCAAAATTTGAGAACAAAAATGTAGGGGGGGGGGGTGAAGCGTCAGCAAAAAACTGTTGCACTGGGTAGAGGTAACAAATAATTAGAACAACTGAACACTGATTTATAGTTGTTTGGCAGGGAAAATTTGAGGGATAATCCCCCTGGTTCAAGAATTTTGACGCCCCGTGGTGGAGCCCCTGCATTTAAGGGGTAAACCGCATGGACCTCTGAGCGATTACCTTTCAGGTACTTAGTCATAGTATAGTGGTAAGTTTGATGAGCTTGGAAACGGTAAGCTTCATCAATATTATTTTGGATACAATGAGGTCTGAGGTGACGTTCATAATTGCAGCGTTAGGAATGCCCTAACGGCATGCGATGATTAATATTCTTGGCTTAGCCAATCAGTGGTGAAATCCTCTGACATTTAGTGGTGCTTTACCAGAAATCAGATGCCGCAAACATCCCAGTTTTAAATGGCGTAACCAGTCAGGATTTTGAAGTGAACGCAGCTTGTCATCTAGTCATATTCATCTCATATTTGGACGTTATTGGCTATAATCAATCCTATCCTGATCGGACATGTGGCATGACAACGCTGCATCACAGTGTCTACATTGAGCTGCATCTTAGCGATCCTACAAATTTATTTATATCAATGTAACCACTAACCAGTTCATAGGTATGTATTAGCCAGGTTTAGCTCAACATCATTTCATACTGCTAGTGACTGAGCATATATGATATAATATTCTGAGTTTTTGCAAGTAAAATACATTTGAATCAAAGTCGTTAAGTTAGTTGAACTTGAGGTCAAAAATGAGTCGACTCAAGCAATTTTCACAAGTCAAAGTTGAGTCGACTAAACAAAAACAAAATCCCGCTTGAGTCAGAGTTGAGTCAGGGGTAAAAGCAAATGAGTAAAAGTTGAGTCGACTCAAAAAAATTGTCCCCCTCGCTTGAGTCAGAGTTGAGTCAGGCGTAAAGGCAAATGAGTCAAAGCTGAGTCGACTCAAACAAATAATTTCCCCGCTTGAGTCAGAGTTGAGTCAGAGTTGAGTCAGTCTAAAAAATCTGAGTCGAGCACAACCCTGTTTGGGGGTGTTCGAAGCGAAGTTTTGACAACTTGAAAATCCTGAGAAAAAAATGAACAAAATACTTTAGAAAGAGCTTGTCTCGCTATCTAACGTCGTTTTACCCTTGTCGCTACGTTGCGTGGTTTTCTAAATCATAGGGGGGCAAAATCCCCCCCCCCCTCCAGGGCGTGTAATTAACAGAGGCCCTCCAGGGCGCGTGTTAACAGGGACTGGAGGAAGAGATTGGGATAACAGTCTTTAAACGAAAGATGACAATACAATTACGGTCACATCATGCAAGATAGAAGGACGAGTTTTGCACAGCACGTTCTTGGCACTGTGAACTTTATTATGTGCAAGTTTCGTAGCTCTAAATTGATATCTTCTTCAAAAAATGGCCATCGGCCATCATCGAAATGGCCATCATCGAAAAATATGATGGCCGTCCAGTTTCTGTTCGGCTGCTGCTATCAGCGTGCACGAGCTGTTTTGTTGGATTGCTATTGGCCGGCGCTAACAATATGCTAGCAGTTTAATCGATAGTTGCAGTGCTTCTAGTAGCGGAAGCTCTCTGGAGTCTACCCGATAACTTTTTGCTCCCAAGCAAATTCCTGGAGTCTGAATATCTCAGCAACTAGGGTGAATCTGGAGAAGTGCAGCATTGGTTCAATTCAGAAAATTGTGTTCTATAAACCAGTGTCAATAACCCCAACTAAGCGATGTGAGTAGGCACACTCCCTTTAACCCGCGCTTGACCGGGGGGGGGGGGCAAATATTGCCCCCTGACGAATTTTTGCGATAGCTCAAAACACAACGGCGCTATCAACGTGAAACTTTAGGTACCTTCTCCCACATCAATTTTACTTCTTCTGTGCGAAAATGAAGCAATTTCGTCGATAAATGTGTGAGATATGGGGCATTCCACGACAAATCGACCACAAATAATTACATTTGACACCCTCACATTTTTGAAAATTCTGAAAATTGGTTTATAGCGTAACCTCGGGAGCTAAAGCCAGCTGTGACGGTCTTTTTCAGATCAACTGTCACCGAGTTATAGCCTCGGGCATTTTTGAGAGGTCATGTTGTAAGGCCATCTTTGATCGCCTGTAGCTTGTCAACGAACAGCACGGACGTAATATAATTGCATATGGTTGAGCTGGCACTGATGCAAGGAAACTTTTGTCAATTTCGGATTTGTATTTACCCCATGACCTCGTGACCTAGTTTTCCATGAAATACCTGCATCTGTGGTACTAAAAAAAATTATTTTTGTCTGAAGCCAAATCAGTCTTTATGCATATTTTTTTAAAGTAAAACAAAAAGCTTTTTGCCTATCAAGAGTACTTTTAAGCTTATCAAAAACTCTGGTAGGCGGCGCTGCGAACACATTTTCATATCTTCACATAACATGTATCTTCGGACTGGGTAGAAATATCGAGATGCAGTAAACGACAGTGGATAGGTCTAAGTATTCTGAGAGGAAAATGTAAGTATACTTTTGTGATCTAAGGTCAAGGTCGTATTTAAGGTCAATATTGCAGGTAGCGCTTTGCACACATGTGTGTATCTCTGTACTGGGTAGAGATATCGAGATGCGGTAAACGACAGTGTTTCTAAGTATTCTAAGTATTCTGAGACGAAAATGTAAACATACTTTTGTGATCTGAGGTGAAGGTCAATGTCGTATTTAAGGTAAAATATTGCAGGTAGCGCTTTGAGCACATGTCTGTGTACCTCTAGACTGGATAGAGATATCGAGATGCTGTAAACGACAGTGGATATGTCTAGTATTCTGAAGCGAAAATTTAAAAATACTTTTGTGATCTGAGGTCAAGGTCATATATAAGGTCACCTATTGAAATTGCGACCTTAAATATGACCTTGACCTCATCACAAAAGTGTGTTTTACATTTTCGTCTCAGAATACTTAGACCTATCCACTGTCGTTTACCGCATATGGATATCTCTACCCAGTCCGAAGATACACATGTGTTCGCAGCGCCGCCTACCGGAGTTTTTGTGAAGCTTGAAAGTACGCGAGTGTTGCTTGTGAACAGTTCCAGATACAGATGGCCACGACTGTTGTCCGTTACTGTTGTCCGTGACTGCAGTAAGTTGACAACCGGGACCTTTCTATCCAAAAATAAGTTAAATGTTTCTTTTCGTGCCTCACAATTCTTACAATTATTCAGTAGTTTGCCTTCAGAGAAGCTCATAAAAAACATCTGTATACAAATGTATTCAAGAATATGCAGTAACCACTGTTCGAGTTCAGCAAGTATTTTCGATGAAGTAACCATGATTACTGAGCGGGTGCGAAGCGCCGGTGAGGTTTCTCGTCAACTTACTGGACAAATTTACATTTGACCCGGCCCGACCCGGCCATACAGACGCTGTTCGGAAACTAATCACTTTGCAACCACCGCTCCGATTGAGATCAGGTTTTCGCCATTGGATAGGACCATCAAACCAATTTTGATTTTGTTATGGTGCGTTCTGATACGGGTGGTACCACAGCGCGTGGCACCCGCAGACATCGAAATGAACAAAAATCATTCTTGATAAAAAAAAATGGCTTGATTTATCTAAGCATTCGTTTTGTATACGCTGAAGCATGCAGCCGCTCAGGACGTGCTCCCTTTTGGCGGATTCGAGAAAGGAGATCATTTACAATTTAATAAAACTTAGTTTGTATGTTGACATGCATTGAGGCCTGACAATGTTTATGGAGGACTAAAAGGACTGAAAGGACTATGTGTTACTACCACGTGTGCTCCCGTACTGTGTCATATTTCAAACCTGTTTTAGCTTTACCAGTGCGCGCCCGCTCGGTCATCACCCAAAAAGGCGTTTTACTGGTAAGATGATCCGCTGTTGAACCTGACCGATGTCCACAGCCTGACTGGTGGCAGTGATTGTGTTAGCACAGCACTATTGGCCTTGACTGCCTGTTGACCGCTGACCACTGACCGATGACAGTTAACTTAACCACAGACCGTTGACCGTTGACCGCTGACCGCTGACCGCTGACCGTTGACCGCTGACCGCTGACCGTTGACCGCTGACCGTTGACCGCTGACCGCTGACCGCTGACCGTTGACCGCTGACCACTGACCGTTGACCGCTGGCTGCTGAACGCTGACCAATGACAGCTGGCCGTTTTCCGTTCGTCACGAAACGTTGACCGTCGTGGAATGGTGACGGCGGATAATTGACCGCTGACCGCTGACCGGCTGACCGCTGACCGGCTGACTGTTGCCATCTATGTGTGCCAGTGGGACGATAACCGGCTGACGGTTGCCATCTATGTGTGCCAGTGGGACGATAACCGGCTGACGGTTGCCGTCTATGTGTGCCAGTGGGACGATAACCGGCTGACGGTTGCCATCTATGTGTGCCAGTGGGACGATAACCGGCTGACGGTTGCCGTCTATGTGTGCCAGTGGGACGATAACCGGCTGACGGTTGCCATCTATGTGTGCCAGTGGGACGATAACCGGCTGACGGTTGCCGTCTATGTGTGCCAGTGGGACGATAACCGGCTGACGGTTGCCGTCTATGTGTGCCAGTGGGACGATAACCGGCTGACTGTTGCCATCTATGTGTGCCAGTGGGACGATAACCGGCTGACGGTTGCCATCTATGTGTGCCAGTGGGACGATAACCGGCTGACGGTTGCCGTCTATGTGTGCCAGTGGGACGATAACCGGCTGACGGTTGCCGTCTATGTGTGCCAGTGGGACGATAACCGGCTGACGGTTGCCGTCTATGTGTGCCAGTGGGACGATAACCGGCTGACGGTTGCCATCTATGTGTGCCAGTGGGACGATAACCGGCTGACGGTTGCCATCTATGTGTGCCAGTGGGACGATAACCGGCTGACGGTTGCCGTCTATGTGTGCCAGTGGGACGATAACCGGCTGACGGTTGCCATCTATGTGTGCCAGTGGGACGATAACCGGTTGACGGTTGCCATCTATGTGTGCCAGTGGGACGATAACCGGCTGACGGTTGCCATCTATGTGTGCCAGTGGGACGATAACCGGCTGACGGTTGCCATCTATGTGTGCCAGTGGGACGATAACCGGCTGACGGTTGCCATCTATGTGTGCCAGTGGGACGATAACCGGCTGACGGTTGCCGTCTATGTGTGCCAGTGGGACGATAACCGGCTGACGGTTGCCATCTATGTGTGCCAGTGGGACGATAACCGGCTGACGGTTGCCGTCTATGTGTGCCAGTGGGACGATAACCGGCTGACGGTTGCCGTCTATGTGTGCCAGTGGGACAATAACCGGCTGACGGTTGCCGTCTATGTGTGCCAGTGGGACGATAACCGGCTGACGGTTGCCGTCTATGTGTGCCAGTGGGACGATAACCGGCTGACGGTTGCCATCTATGTGTGCCAGTGGGACGATAACCGGCTGACGGTTGCCGTCTATGTGTGCCAGTGGGACGATAACCGGCTGACGGTTGCCGTCTATGTGTGCCAGTGGGACGATAACCGGCTGACGGTTGCCATCTATGTGTGCCAGTGGGACGATAACCGGCTGACGGTTGCCATCTATGTGTGCCAGTGGGACGATAACCGGCTGACGGTTGCCATCTATGTGTGCCAGTGGGACGATAACCGGCTGACTGTTGCCATCTATGTGTGCCAGTGGGACGATAACCGGCTGACGGTTGCCATCTATGTGTGCCAGTGGGACGATAACCGGCTGACGGTTGCCATCTATGTGTGCCAGTGGGACGATAACCGGCTGACTGTTGCCATCTATGTGTGCCAGTGGGACGATAACCGGCTGACGGTTGCCATCTATGTGTGCCAGTGGGACGATAACCGGCTGACGGTTGCCGTCTATGTGTGCCAGTGGGACGATAACCGGCTGACGGTTGCCGTCTATGTGTACCAGTGGGACGATAACCGGCTGACGGTTGCCGTCTATGTGTGCCAGTGGGACGATAACCGGCTGACGGTTGCCATCTATGTGTGCCAGTGGGACGATAACCGGCTGACGGTTGCCGTCTATGTGTGCCAGTGGGACGATAACCGGCTGACGGTTGCCGTCTATGTGTGCCAGTGGGACGATAACCGGCTGACGGTTGCCATCTATGTGTGCCAGTGGGACGATAACCGGCTGACGGTTGCCGTCTATGTGTGCCAGTGGGACGATAACCGGCTGACGGTTGCCGTCTATGTGTGCCAGTGGGACGATAACCGGCTGACGGTTGCCATCTATGTGTGCCAGTGGGACGATAACCGGCTGACGGTTGCCATCTATGTGTGCCAGTGGGACGATAACCGGCTGACGGTTGCCGTCTATGTGTGCCAGTGGGACGATAACCGGCTGACGGTTGCCATCTATGTGTGCCAGTGGGACGATAACCGGCTGACGGTTGCCGTCTATGTGTGCCAGTGGGACGATAACCGGCTGACGGTTGCCGTCTATGTGTGCCAGTGGGACGATAACCGGCTGACGGTTGCCGTCTATGTGTGCCAGTGGGACGATAACCGGCTGACGGTTGCCATCTATGTGTGCCAGTGGGACGATAACCGGCTGACGGTTGCCGTCTATGTGTGCCAGTGGGACGATAACCGGCTGACGGTTGCCGTCTGTGTGTGCCAGTGGGACGATAACCGGCTGACGGTTGCCATCTATGTGTGCCAGTGGGACGATAACCGGCTGACGGTTGCCGTCTATGTGTGCCAGTGGGACGATAACCGGCTGACGGTTGCCGTCTATGTGTGCCAGTGGGACGATAACCGGCTGACGGTTGCCATCTATGTGTGCCAGTGGGACGATAACCGGCTGACGGTTGCCATCTATGTGTGCCAGTGGGACGATAACCGGCTGACGGTTGCCATCTATGTGTGCCAGTGGGACGATAACCGGCTGACGGTTGCCGTCTATGTGTGCCAGTGGGACGATAACCGGCTGACGGTTGCCGTCTATGTGTGCCAGTGGGACGATAACCGGCTGACGGTTGCCGACTATGTGTGCCAGTGGGACGATAACCGGATGACGGTTGCCGTCTATGTGTGCCAGTGGGACGATAACCGGCTGACGGTTGCCATCTATGTGTGCCAGTGGGACGATAACCGGCTGACGGTTGCCATCTATGTGTGCCAGTGGGACGATAACCGGCTGACGGTTGCCGTCTATGTGTGCCAGTGGGACGATAACCGGCTGACGGTTGCCATCTATGTGTGCCAGTGGGACGATAACCGGCTGACGGTTGCCGTCTATGTGTGCCAGTGGGACGATAACCGGCTGACGGTTGCCGTCTATGTGTGCCAGTGGGACGATAACCGGCTGACGGTTGCCGTCTATGTGTGCCAGTGGGACGATAACCGGCTGACGGTTGCCATCTATGTGTGCCAGTGGGACGATAACCGGCTGACGGTTGCCGTCTATGTGTGCCAGTGGGACGATAACCGGCTGACGGTTGCCGTCTATGTGTGCCAGTGGGACGATAACCGGCTGACGGTTGCCGTCTATGTGTGCCAGTGGGACGATAACCGGCTGACGGTTGCCGTCTATGTGTGCCAGTGGGACGATAACCGGCTGATGGTTGCCGTCTATGTGTGCCAGTGGGACGATAACCGGCTGACGGTTGCCGTCTATGTGTGCCAGTGGGACGATAACCGGCTGACGGTTGCCGTCTATGTGTGCCATCAGTGGGACGATAAGATCACCACGCTGCCGGGTCTGTACCTGCTCTCTGTCGGCCTGCTGGGCTACCTGTTCGGCAGCCTGGAGCAGCCTTCCTGCACTGTCTACCTGCTGCGCATGGTCAACCTGCTCTTCTCCGTCGTCACGCTCGTCACCGTCTACAGCATCCTCAAGGTGCTCAACGCCGACCAGGTGAGACCGAGCATCCCCCTCCTCCCCAGCCGCCGCACAACTGGCCCAGGGGGAGGCGCGAGGGTGGCGACAATCGCGCATTACAATCGTCACTGCAATCACTATCGACAGTCGTGCCAACAACCATGCCGGGGCCGACAGGCGTTTGTTACGTGTTTCGAATAACTATCAACTGTTGTTTGGCCAATATACACTTTCAACGAGTTGTGGTTCAGGGCTATGCCCGTCTTCTCTTCATCACCTCGAATCCTAGAGCAGCAATGGCTAACTGCCAGCAACAGAACTGTTCTGTAGTCGGCCATTACAGTAGGTAGGTTAGCAGCGCTGCCTCTGACCGTGCTCCGTGTGTGTGTGTGTGCGTGTGCGTGTGCGTGTGCGTGTGCGTGTGCGTGTGCGTGTGCGTGTGCGTGTGCGTGTGCGTGTGCGTGTGCGTGTGCGTGTGCGTGTGCGTGTGCGTGTGCGTGTGCGTGTGCGTGTGCGCGTGTGTGTGTGTGTGTGTGTGTGTGTGTGTGTGTGTGTGTGTGTGTGTGTGTGTGTGTGTGTGTGTGTGTGTGTGTGTGTGTGTGTGTGTGTGCGTGCAGGAACCGCGTGAGTGGCGTCATCTGGTGTCGGCGCTGACGCTCGCCTCGTTCCCCGTGCTCTACACCTTCTCCTTCCTCTACTACACGGACATGGCGTCCACCATGCTGGTGCTGCTGATGTACTCACTCCACCTGCACCGCCAGCCTGGCACCGCCGCCGCCATCGGTCAGTACTAACTACAATCATTGCTTATTTGCAGGGTCTATATTTATTCGATGTATATTCTCTATGTATATTTATTCGATTCGATATATATTCTCCTTCCCTGTCAAGCCTGTTAAGCTTATAATCGTAATCAAAGCCTCCTGATAACCGTTCTGTTTGTGGCAATAAGTGAAGTAGACATGTCTGTCGACTGTTTGCATGTGTGTAACTGTAAAGCTCTGTGTGTATGTGGGTATGTGTGTATGTAACTGTAAAGCTCTGTGTGTATGTGTGTACTGTGTGTATGTGTGTATGTGTGTGTGTGTGTGTAACTGTAAAGCTCTGATGATATTTCTACTCGAGTATGATAATGAGCCTTCCTTCCTACCAAGGTCCACCGGCGATGGGCTGTATTTTCCCGTTCCTGATTCTCACCCAGCCAGACTGTCCACGGTTTTCGTGTCTGGCTACTGGCGAGGTCATTTGGTACCCCCCTCCACGGCTTTCGTGTCTGGCTACTGGCCAGGTCTACAGAGTCGAGGAGTCACAGAGTCGAGGCTACTGGCGAGGTCCTTTGGTACCCCCCCCCCCCCCCCCGCTTGGGTCTGCGTGAGAGACCCCGACTATAAAATGACAACAGTCGCATAGTCGTGGAGCCCCAATGCCACCGACTCATTACGCTACGAACTTCCCTTAATTCCATGTTCACGGGTATAGTTAGCCCTCTATTCCAGGTTCTGGATGCCCACCTAATATTCGGCTCTCTGACAAAAGGGGAAAATTCGAAACAAAACTTGCTAAACGATTACCGAAGCGTTTCAAAGACATGAAACGACCCATGCAAAGTAGTTGCTCATCGAAGGCCCTGGGAAAGTTGCCAAAAACAGATGCCTTCTATCTATATGTTTTATCGGCGCTTCAATTCAACAGTTCCCATAATCATTTAGCAAATATTCGTCATGTGCCAGCTCTGTCATGTGCTCTGCTTTGCTCAGAATGAAGCAGTGCAACTGCGCCTGCAATGCTGAGCTGTCTTAGTTTGTACTGAAGCTCCTCTCAGGTGGCGCCCCCCGCCCCTTGCTGCTGTCTCTGTCCGTCTGTTCTGCCCACCGCCCCCCCCCCCCCCCCCCTGCTGCTGTCTCTGTCCGTCTGTTCTGCCCACCGCCCCGCCCCTGCTGCTGTCTCTGTCTATCTGTTCTGCTCACCGCCCCCGCCCCCTGCTGCTGTCTCTGTCTATCTGTTCTGCTCACCGCCCCGCCCCTGCTGCTGTCTCTGTCTATCTGTTCTGCCTCACCGCCCCCGCCCCTGCTGCTGTCTCTGTCTATCTGTTCTGCTCACCGCCTCCCCCCTGCTGCTGTCTCTGTCTATCTGTTCTGCTCACCGCCTCCCCCTGCTGCTGTCTCTGTCTATCTGTTCTGCTCTACCTGATGTGCCCCTGCTGCCGTCCCGCCAGGCGCCGTCGCCGTGCTGGTGCGACAGAGCAACGTCATCTGGGTGGGCGTGGTCGCCGCCTTCGCTTGTTCAGAGTTCGTGGTGAGCGCACTAACCGCCGCGAAGTCGGCCGCGCGACGAAAAACGGTTGACCCATGCTCACCGAGGATTGTCAGGGTGAGTGCTCGGTGGATTGTCAGGGTGAGTGCTCAGTGGATTGTCAGGGTGAGTACTGGGTGGATTGTCAGGGTGAGTGCTCGGTGGATTGTCAGGGTGAGTGCTCGGTGGATTGTCAGGGTGAGGACTGGGTGGATTGTCAGGGTGAGTGCTCGGTGGATTGTCAGGGTGAGTACTGGGTGGATTGTCAGGGTGAGTGCTCGGTGGATTGTCAGGGTGAGTACTGGGTGGATTGTCAGGGTGAGTACTGGGTGGATTGTCAGGGTGAGTACTGGGTGGATTATCAGGGGGAGTACTGGGTGGATTGTCAGGTAAGTACTGGGTGGATTGTCAGGGTGAGTGCTCGGTGGATTGTGAGGGTGAGTACTGGGTGGATTGTCAGGACGAGTACTCGGTGGATTGTCAGGGTGAGTGCTCGGTGGATTGTCAGGGTGAGTACTGGGTGGATTGTCAGGGTGAGTGCTCGGTGGATTGTCAGGGTGAGTACTGGGTGGATTGTCAGGACGAGTACTCGGTGTATTGTCAGGGTGAGTACTCGGTGTATTGTCAGGGTGAGTACTGGGTGCGATTGTCAGGGTGAGTGCTCGGTGGATTGTCAGGGTGAGTACTGGGTGGATTGTCAGGACGAGTACTCGGTGGATTGTCAGGGGTGAGTGCTCGGTGGATTGTCAGGGTGAGTACTGGGTGGATTGTCAGGGTGAGTGCTCGGTGGATTGTCAGGTTGAGTACTGGGTGGATTGTCAGGACGAGTACTCGGTGGATTGTCAGGGTGAGTGCTCGGTGGATTGTCAGGGTGAGTACTCGGTGGATTGTCAGGGTGAGTGCTCGGTGGATTGTCAGGGTGAGTACTGTGTGGATTGTCAGGTTGAGTGCTCGGTGGATTGTCAGGGTGAGTACTGTGTGGATTGTCAGGACGAGTACTCGGTGGATTGTCAGGGTGAGTACTGGGTGGATTGTCAGGACGAGTACTCGGTGGATTGTCAGGGTGAGTACTTGGTGGATTGTCAGGGTGAGTGCTCGGTGGATTGTCAGGACGAGTACTCGGTGGATTGTCAGGGTGAGTGCTCGGTGGATTGTCAGGGTGAGTACTGGGTGGATTGTCAGGACGAGTACTCGGTGGATTGTCAGGACGAGTACTCGGTGGATTGTCAGGGTGAGTGCTCGGTGGATTGTCAGGGACGAGTACTCGGTGGATTGTCAGGGTGAGTACTTGGTGGATTGTCAGGGTGAGTGCTCGGTGGATTGTCAGGACGAGTACTCGGTGGATTGTCAGGGTGAGTGCTCGGTGGATTATAACGGTTTGTTCGCTTGTTACTTCTTGGCCCATTTGTTTCTATTTGTAAATGTCCCTTGCCCTTGCCACGCTCTGATCCTCTGATCCTGACGCTCTGATCCTCTGATCCTGACGCTCTGATCCTCTGATCCTGACGCTCTGATCCTCTGATCCTGACGCTCTGATCCTCTGATCCTGACGCTCTGATCCTCTGATCCTGACGCTCTGATCCTGGTAATAATTAGTGAACAGCGTCCGATGCCGGTCGCTGCCCACCTACGACGAATGAGATAACTTTCTTCCCTGCATGCAGCTACGCATTGGCTTGTTTCTGATTCTGCTGGACTGCTATCTGATGTATCCCTCTGTTTGACCACGGTCAGGGGACCCCCCCCCCCCCCTGACACTCCCTGACACCGCGCAGGACGTGCTGCACTTCTACTCGGCGCAGGCGCGGAACGACCCGCTCAGTCTGGCCGAGGCTCTGACCGACGTCGTGTACGAAGGCGTGCAGTATGTACTCGTATGCGCCGCCTTCGCCGGGTTCGTGGCGTGGAACGGCGCGCTGGTGGTGGGCGACCGGTCGGCGCACACGGCCGTGCTGAACGCGCCGCAGCTGCTCTACTTTCTGAGCACGGCGGCCGTCTTCCTGGCGCCGCTCATGGTCGAGTCCGCTCACGAGGTGAGTGATAGAGGGTCGAGTCCGCTCACGAGGTGAGGGGATAGAGGGTCGAGTCCGCTCACGAGGTGAGGGGATAGAGGGTCGAGTCCGCTCACGAGGTGAGGGGGTAGAGGGTCGAGTCCCGCTCACGAGGTGAGGGGATAGAGGGTCGAGTCCGCTCACGAGGTGAGGGGATAGAGGGTCGAGTCCGCTCACGAGGTGAGGGGATAGAGGGTCGAGTCCGCCTCATGAGGTGAGGGGATAGAGGGTCGAGTCCGCTCACGAGGTGAGGGGATAGAGGGTCGAGTCCGCTCACGAGGTGAGGGGATAGAGGGTCGAGTCCGCTCACGAGGTGAGGGGATAGAGGGTCGAGTCCGCTCACGAGGTGAGGGGATAGAGGGTCGAGTCCGCTCACGAGGTGAGGGGATAGAGGGTCGAGTCCGCTCACGAGGTGAGGGGATAGAGGGTCGAGTCCGCTCACGAGGTGAGGGGATAGAGGGTCGAGTCCGCCTCACGAGGTGAGGGGGTAGAGGGTCGAGTCCGCTCACGAGGTGAGGGATAGAAGGCCAGCTCGGACGCATACTTGCTCAGAAGTCGTGCCTCTGATGTGGCCGTGTGACCTCTGTCTGCCCCCCGTGCCTCTGATGTGGCCGTGTGACCTCTGTCTGCCCCCGTGCCTCTGATGTGACCGTGTGACCTCTGTCTGCCCCCGTGCCTCTGATGTGACCGTGTGTGACCTGTCTGCCCCCCCCCCCGTGCCTCTGATGTGGCCGTGTGACCTCTGTCTGCCCCCGTGCCTCTGATGTGGCCGTGTGACCTCTGTCTGCCCCGTGCCTCTGATGTGACCGTGTGTGACCTCTGTCTGCCCCCCCCCGTGCCCTCTGATGTGGCCTCCGTGTGACCTCTGTCTGCCCCCGTGCCTCTGATGTGGCCGTGTGACCTCTGTCTGCCCCACGTGCCTCTGATGTGGCCGTGTGACCTCTGTCTGCCCCCGTGCCTCTGGTGTGACCGTGTGTGACCTCTGTCTGTCCCCCCCCCCCGTGCCTCTGATGTGACCGTGTGACCTCTGTCTGTCCCCCCGTGCCTCTGATGTGGCCGTGTGACCTCTGTCTGCCCCCGTGCCTCTGATGTGACCGTGTGTGACCTCTGTCTGTC